>VMDO01000605.1:80177-278586 GCA_007922755.1 Pedetes capensis | reverse complement strand
AGCTGTAGCCCTGTGGCATCCGATCCTGTCAGATCTCGGAAGCTAAGCAGGGTCGGGCCTGGTTAGTACCTGGATGGGAGACCGCCTGGGAACACCAGAAGCTATAGGCTTGGGAGAAGGACCTGGCAACCCCCTCCCAAAAAATCAATCTGCCATTGAAAACCCTATGAACAGCAGCGAAGCACTGACAATAGTGTTTCCCCTGTTGTACAGAGGGTCGCTATGAGTCGGATACCGACTCGACGGCACCTAACAAAAAACAACAATAACATTGTTGTTTGTTTGTTGACACAAGGTCTACTACATAGCCCAGGCTGGCCTGGAACTCACAATCCCCCTGCTTTAGCCTCCCCACATGCTTGGATTACAGGTGTGGCACCACACCCAGCTCCGACTTGAAGGTTTAAACTTCTCTGTTCTTTAGAAACGGTCCCTGAGCTTTGCAGGTTCAGTCCCCGGGGTGGCACATCCAGGTACTCCCTGGTGCCATCAGCCACCAGGAGCCTCACTCCATACCATCTAACGCACCACTACTTCCCACCAAGGCTTGGGGGGTGTTGTTGTTGTTGTTGTTAGGTGCCGTCGAGTCAGTATCCGACTCATAGCGACCCTCATAGGGTTTTCAATGGCTGACTGTTTCGGGATTGCCTTGGGAGTGGATTGCCACGTCCTTCTCCCATTTTTTGCGGTGCTGGGAATTGAACTCAGGACCTCAGAGATTGCAGCGCAGTGCTCTACCCACTGAGCTAAATCCCAGCCCCTTGGGGGATGTAGGCAAGAGAAATGGCTAAGATAGTAGAGGATCCCAGCAGGAGAAATTGAGGAAGAAACCTCCACCCCAAGGCTCCGTGCATGACTCCAAATGGTTCCCTTGGTTGGTAAAGTTTTCCCTTGTGGGTTTTCTTTCTGGTCTGTTGAGGACTTGACCAACAGCCCATGGAATGTGTCAGCTCTAATTGCCTGTGTGGATTGGCACAAGCCATGCCTCAAAATTGGAATGTGGTCACATATAACATCGTCTTTCAGAGGGGATAAATGTGGCCTGGAAAATGTTTTATCCAAACATTCCTCAGAAGAAATTGTGTTCTGCCGTGGTCAGGGGCAGACAACCTCCGCAGAAGCAGCTGAGTGGGTTCCCAGGGCGGTCGGCTTCCGACAGGTGCTGGGGCAGCGCTGCCTCCTCAGCCCTGGAAAACCAGGTTGCCTCGTCCTTCCGGGGACATCAGACAATGAGCAGTGAGTGGCCCTCTTGGATATTCTGGCACCGTTATAGTCAGGGCAGCTTTCCAAAACAAGTCGGTAATTGGAGAGCGGAGAGGACAGATGAGGGGTCTGCAGACCAGGGCGCACTCTGGTTGCGCCTCCTACCTGATGAGCAGCTCACACAAGCCTGGCCTGGTGGCCAGGTATTAGCTGTCAAGCAAGCCTCCTTGGTGCAGAGCCAGAGAATGCAGAGGAGCTGTCTTGGGAGGGAGATTTCCCACCAAGAGCTATGCCACCAAGTAAGGACACAATGTGATGAGGGGAAAGAAGAAGAAGACGCTGGTGTCTGGTGTCTGTCAAGCACCTCATACGTCACACACTGACACTCTCACACATTTTACATCGGGACCCTGGGGGTCAAGGGCTCACCTTCTCATGCAGGGTCTGTTTTCCTTGAAAATAGACTGTGGCTACCCAGTTCCCCTGAACCAATTAAGCAGTAAGTGCTGGGCCATGCAGACAAATCAGTTCTTCCCTTGCTTACTGTATTTTTCTCGGCACCAGGGAGACAGGTGCTGGGAGAGGAAAACGTGCTTGAATGAAACACTACAATGTAGTAGAGAAAATGTGCATTTCATGATCCTTGGAGAAGGACATCATGTTTGGGAGAATGACGGGTCAAGGAAGAAAAGCAAGATCCTCAATTAGATGGAGAAATACAGTGGTTGCAACAATAGGCTTAAACAGAAAAAAGATTGTGTACCAGGCAGAGTGTCAAGGAGAGTTTCATTCTGTTGTACATAGGGTCACTGTGAGTTGGACCCAACTTGATAGGACCTAACAACAACAAAGCTTAGGTTAATATTCTTCTTTCCTCAGAACATGCTTCCTTAAAAGTTATGTATGGAAACACCGTGGTGGTTGTTGAATTTATTTTTAATATTATTTAGGAAACCTAAGACTAATCAACTAGTTTGTTTAGCTTTTGGAAAAAGAAGTAGCAAGATCGAATTGCTCTTTTTTTACCATGAGAGGGAGTTGACCAGGGACAAGTCGCAAAGTCAGACCTCTCTATCCGTTGGGAAGAGACAATCAAGAGCTGCCCCCAGGGAAAGAACTTACAGAGAAATTTTCAAGAAAGTTCCCATCGAAAAACTCAGGCACACAGGAAATGTCTAGTTGAGATGACGGATCACAGACGGACCCACTTGCTAAACTTTCATTATAACCCCCTTCAGGCGCCACCATGTAAAGAAATGGTTCTTTCTGTCCGTGGGTCCATCTTTCTATGCGAAAAATAACAAACTGTGATATTCTAAACATTTCATGATTGATAGTTGACATTTTCCCAAAAGATCCAACCACGCCCTCACCATGCAATGGAATGAGGTTAAAGATGCTTCCTATGTTAGAGTCAGGCAACACGGCTGTGGAGAGCCAGGCAGACATACAATCATCCACCAGAGAACAGAGTCAAGATGATTGGGATTCCTGGAGAGGCGAGTGTGACTCTGTCACTACATGACGTTATAGACACTCATCTTCTGATTGAGAGTCCCTCAAATACTGGTCGTCCCCAGGAAACTATCTCACACTACATGGTGCCATTTTTGTGAACATTTATTCATACATTTACTTGGTTAAACTGTATTAAACAAATATTGCCATCAGACCAAATCAGATTCACACGGAAGGGATTCTTTTTCTTTTATTGTATAATCTCCTTCCTGCCTCCGAAATGGTCTAACTCAGTAAGCCTTGGACAGACCTGTTGTTGTTGTTAGGTGCCGTTGAGTCGGGTCCGACTCACAGTGACCCTCATAGGGTTTTCAATGGCAAATTGTTTCAGGACTGCCTTGGGAATGGGTTGCCGTATCCTTCTCCCATTTTTGTGGTGCTGGGAATTGAACTCAGGATCTCAGAGATTGCAGAGCAGCACTCTACCAACTGAGCTAAATCCCAGCCCTGGACAGACTTAAGCATTTGTTATTTTAAAGCTATCCAGGTGACTGTCCCCACATGTCTATCCACTTGTCATGCTGTGGGCACTTGTGTGTTGCTGTGATGCTGAAAGCTATGCCACTGGTATATGCCACTGACAATAGTGTTTCACCTGTTGTACATAGGGTCGGTGTGAGTCAGACACCAATTTGATGGCACCTAACAACAGCAACAATAGGTGAGGCACAGGTGAATTTCCTCAAGTACATTTCCTGGTGTACTACTTCGGACCTAAACACCAATAAATGAAGTTTTTCCTCTCTCCCGCCTCCACGCCTACTTTGTGATAGGAAGAGTATGTTTTCTTTTTAAAGAGATGGGAGTATCACAAGGAAGTAAGAAAGAGAGGTGTGGGGATTAAATTGTTGTTGTTGTTGTTAGGTGCTGTCAAGTTGGGTCCAACTCTCAGCGACTCTCATAGGGTTTTCAATGCCTGATTATTTTGTGATTGTTCAGGAGTGGACAACCAGCCATGTCTTTCTAACACTTTTGTGGTGCTGGGGATCAAACCCAGCTCCTCAGAAAGTGCAGAGCAATGCTCTACCAACTGAACTGAACCTCAGCCTGGGGGATTAAATTAGGGTTTAGTTATGAGAAGGGGACTAGGTTTGTTGGCTTTTTTTTTTTCCCCACTGTGACCAAATGCGTGAGTGAAACAATTTAAAGGAGAAGGATCTATTGTGACTCACTGTTTCAGAGGTTTCAGTGCAGCATAGCGAGAGGGCAGGTGGAGCAGAGCAGCTCACCTCACAGCGGCCAGGAAGCGGAGAGAAAGAAAACACCTAAGCTTGGGCTGCCTCCTTTCCCCTCTTGTATTTGATCCAGGCTCCCAGCCCTAGATGATGTCACCCACAGTAAGAGTGGGACTCTTCCCCCTTTGGTTCACCTCCTCTGGAAACATTGTCTCACACACACACACACACACACACACACACACGCCTAGAGGTGCACTTCACTAATCTCCCTGGCGCCTCTCAATCCAACCAAATTGTCAATCAAAATCAACCATTGCAGGGACCAAGGTTGCTTTTACAACCTTGGAAAGGGCTTCTTGTTATTTTGTTTTTTCAGTCCTGGGGGTTAAACCCAGAAGCTTGTGTGTGCTAGGCAAGAACTCCATCACTGAGCCTCACCCTCCCAGCCCCGTTTTAGAATTCCTTTTTATTTTGACACAGGGTCTCACAAATTGCTCGAGCTGCTATTGGCCTCAAACTTCCCAGCCTCCTGCCTCAACCTCTCAAGTTGCTGGAATCACAGGTGTGTGCCATGGTATTCCGCTCCTTGGTAACTTTTAAAGACTTTCTCTTTCCTCAGTTTTTCAGGAGATGCTCACTAATTATTTGTTGCGTGCATGAACTAATGAATGTTGTTGTTGTTGTTAGGTGCTGTCGAGTCGTATCCAACTCATAGCGACCCTCATAGGGTTTTCAATGGCTGACTCTTTCAGGATTGCCTTGGAAGTGGATGGCCACATCCTTCTCCCATTTTTGCAGAGCTGGGAATCGAACCTGGGACCTCAGAGACTGCAGAGCAGTGCTCTACTTACTGAGCTAAATCCCAGCCCCTGAATTAACAAATGTTGTTGCTATTAGGTGCTGTCAAGTCAGTATCTGACTCATAGAGACCCTACATACAATAGGGGAAACACTATTGTCAGTGTTTCTCTGCTGTTCATAGGGTTTTTCAATGGTGGGTTGATTTTTGGGAGTAGGTTGCCAGGTCCTTCTCCCAGAATTAATAAATAGATGCTTTTTACTCACTAATATAATCAGAGAAAAACATAGGAGGGCAACCTAAGAATCAGGATTAACAGCAACAGAAACATAAAAGCCATTACAAAGGACTTAATTGATTGCCTAACCCCATGCTTTTAATCCTTTGAAGAAAAAGGCATTCTGAAAGCCAGAGGGTGGTCCTGGCTCCTGTGGCTCATCAGCTGGCACTGCCATCCTATCTGCACCGTTCCTCAGTTGAACAAACATGTTTTAAATTGCCTGAGTTAAGCTGAGTTCTAGGTGCTAAAGACACAAGGTAAATGAGCGGATGTGCGGAGTAGAAGCAAGAGCTTGAGCTCAGTAACTGCTCTGAGCCTCCTGGGGGAGGAGAATGTGGCCATTCCCCAAGCCCAGCATGGCAGGGCAGAGACTGGACGCACCATTTATGCAACCAGCGCTTCCATTGTCACTGACTCCCACTGAAAGACAGTGGCACAGTGGGACTCCTTGAAGTTGGCCCAGTTGACTGATTTGTTCTGTTTTTCTCTCTGCATTTGGTTTACTACTTTGATACTATATACAGACATCAGGGTCTGAACCAAAGGTGCTGGTGCTTGGTGTTCCCTCTGCCTTTCTTATTTACCTTGTTTTTTGTTCTTTCTGCCCTTTCACTTCCATCCTGCCCTGAAATCTTCTTTGGTCTCAACTATTTCAGGTCCTTGTTAGGGAGGAAAGAAATCAGATTCAATCCCAGAATCTTTGAGTTGCAATTATTTCCTCTGCTATGCCATTGAAGATACTTAAAACAGTATATAATATATATACTGTATATAATATATATATATATATATATTATATATATATATATATAATATATAACAGTATATAATATACACTTATAACTATATACCATATGTTGTTGTTAGGTGCCATCAAGTCAGGTCTAACTCATAGCAACCTGATGTACGATAGAAGGAAACACTCCCCGACACTGTGCCGTGCCCAGAACTACTGTCAGTGCTTCTCTGCTGTTCATAAGGTTTCCAAACCATACAGGTATATGTATTTCTATCTCCTAGGGACAAACCCTAGAGGGATACTTCCTCATGGCTGATTATCTGAGCCTGGAACAAGGAGATGAGGATCAGGAGGTTGGCTGGACTTTCCTGGGGTTGCTCAGGGCTGTTGCCCCAGCTTCTATCTCTGTGCTTCCTTTGTAGGAATCTGAACACAGCCAGTGGCTTCTTTGACCACAGGGATCTGAGCAAAAGGAAGCCGTGCCTCCATGGTGCTGTGAAATTTGATATGCCACTGAATGAACCACGATTTGACTCAAAGTTCTGTTCCATTTTCTGTACTGTTTCATTTTGTTTCAAATGAAGAAATTAGTGTTACACCCATTGGTGAAACCATTGGCTTGAGGATCAGCCAAACTGCATGACTTCACATTGCCTTTCGAGCGGTATTGGGTTACATAACTGCTTAGCTTGTGTGCTCCCAATATCCTGAGATTGGGGATTTTCTATAGGATTCAGAACGCAATGTTGGGCCTGCGGAGCAGGTTTCCACTCCAGGGCTGGCCGGAACTTGGTGATGTCACCCGAGTAACACATCTGCATTCTTTCAATTGAGTCAGCATCTCATCTACGAGGGAGAAAATCCTGCCTGGGGGAGGCGAGCGCCTGAGAAATTATTTGGGTTTTTGTCTTTACCACTATTTTTTTTCTATTCTGTTTAATTATGCTGCTTCTCTTAGGGTGAACGATTTCCCTGGTTTTCATCAGACGGCACAAAGTCTCAGTACATTCTGTTCCTTTTACTAGGTCTCAGCCCAATTACAGGAACATACTCATCTCTGCTCCAAACAGCCACGACTCGCTGAAATAAAGAAACCAACTACAAAGTATTTCAGGCAAATAAAGAACCAGGGACAAACCTAAAGCAATCATCTCGCTGAAATGAACTAATTGAAAAGCTTTCTCTCTGCCACCTCAGGGAAAGCAATTCCTATATATTGAAAGCCTGCAGCTGTAGCCCTGTGGCATCTGATCCCGTCAGATCTCGGAAGCTAAGCAGGATTGGGCCTGGTTAGTACCTGGATGGGAGACTGCCTGGGAACACCAGAAGCTGTAGGCTTGGGAGAAGGACCTGGCAACCCCCTCCCAAAAATCAATCTGCCATTGAAAACCCTATGAACAGCAGAGAAGCACTGACAATAGTGTTTCCCCTGTTGTACAGAGGGTCGCTATGAGTCGGATACCGACTTGACAGCACCTAACAACAACAACAATATATTGAAAAGATACTCCGGCCTCCTATTTGCATTAGTGATCTTTCCAATGTCATAGGACCTAGTGGTTACACACCAAAAGAGGTAGAAAAATAACATTTCCTCTATTGCCCCTGACCTGGAATGTTAGTAAAATCAGGGCTTTATTTTTCTTTGCTCAGCACATAGGATGGGGATTACAGAGAAAAGAGAAGGGCTAGAGATTACAGAGCTACTTTCAGAGGTGAGTGAAAAGGAGATGCAATCCGGATTTTGCTATTAGTACCAGGTGGAAATCTCTGATCGAAACAAAGGAATTTGTTGCTAAAGCCCATAGGTGAGTTTTCCAGGAGGCTCTGGAGGTTCACAGGTCCTGACTTTTTTTTTTTTTTCTTTGCAGTACTGGGGGTTGAACCCAGGGCCTTGCACCTGCATGCTCTGCAAGTGCTGGACCACTGAGCTGCGCCCTCAGCCCTTTTTTTTTTTTTTTTTTTTTTTTTTACTTTTTGAGACAGGGTCTCGCTAAATTACGCAGACTGCCTCTGGTCTTGAACTTGCGACCCTCCCGCCTCCGCCTCCCAAGCCGCTGGGATTATAGGCGTGCGCCACCGCCCGGCTCTGACTTTTCATTTTTATAGACCCTTTCTAAGGTCCTGAATCTAATGTTGTAATTGAAATTTTGATTGCTTAAAAAGTATCCCCCTCAACAATAAAAAGCCTAGATCAGACCGCTAAGGTCTGTTAGCAAGAGGTGCACAGCACAGCTTATTTTCAGATAGAAAAATCAATGGCATCTCAAGACCAATGACCGAAGGCAGCCCACAGAGTATTCCAATTTTTCTTCTTTACTTTAAGCAAGGTAGGATGATATCATTGTCACGTGTGCGTTCATGCAGTTTTACGTGCCACAAACATTTGACACAGCAGTCCAGCTTGCCCTGGAGTCGGGTACACTGTACTCTTGGCCGTGGATTAGCTTCAGGCAATCGTCAATTTTATAAGGACTTTGCCAGTGAGGTTTATGTGACACCCGTATTTTCTTTATCATATTGGGCAGTTGGCATCAACTGTTGGGAAGAACCCTCCAGAACCGCCAGGATTGCCAGCACATGTTGACCTACAAAACCAGCGCGTTCACAGAGTGTGATCTAACGCTGTTCAACCATCCACTCATCACAAAAACAAAGGCTGGCACAACAGCTTCTGGGAATAGTTTAGACTGTTTCCTTACAGAGCTGCTGCAGAATTCTACACCAGGGCCGGGCATGGTGTTGCACACCTGTAGTCCCAGCACTTGGGAGGCTGAGACAGAAGCATGTTGAGTGTGAGGACAGGCTGGGCTGCACAGTGAGACCCTGTCTCAAAAAGAAAGAAAAGAAAAGAAAAGAAAAGAAAAGAAAAAAACCTAGACCGGAACTAATACAAATAGAACTCCCTCACTGGGAGCGGTGGTAAACACCTGTAATCCCAGCACCTGGGGAGGCAGAGGCGGGAGGATTGCAAGTTCGAGGCCAGAGGCAGCCTGTGTAACTTACTAAGACCCTGTCTCAAGACTATAAAAGAAAAAATGGATGGCAGGTGCAGCTCAGTGGTAGAGCCTTTGCAAAATATGCGCAAGGCCCTGGGTTAAGCTCCCCCCTCAAAAGAAATAGAACTCCAGGCACAAACATTAGTCACATATGTGATTTAAAACTTTCTAGTGAGCAAGCAGAGTAAGATTAAAGAAAAACAGGTGAGATGAGTTTTAATAATATATTTTATTTAATCCCATATATATGCATAATAATGTTATTTAGGCAAGTAATCAATATAAAAATGATAAATGAGACATTTTACATTGTACATTTACTCAGTTTTCAAAATCTGATGGCTATTTTATACATCTAGTATATCTCAATTCAGATTTTGGTTTTTGTTTGTTAGGTGCTGTTTGTTTGTTAGGGTCCGACTCCTAGTGACCCCATGCACAACAGACAAAATATTACCTGACACTGTGCCATGCCCAGCACTATTGTCAGGGCTTCTCTGCTATTCATAGGGTTTTCAATGGCTGATTGTTTCAGGAGTGGGCTGCCAGGTCCTTCTCCCAAGCCTATAGTATTCCTGGTGTTCCCAGGAGGTCTCCCATCCAAGGACTAACCAGGCCTGACCCTGCTTAGGGTCCAAGATCATATGGGATCAGACGCCAGGGTGATGTGTTTATAGATTCAATTTAGATTAGCCATATTTTAAATGCTTAGTCACCCCATCTGGCTAGTATGTTAGAGAACAAAATTCTAGACTCCCCACTTATAAAGTTTATGGTCTTGGAAAAGTAGTTTAGCCACTGTGAGTCTGCTCATTTCCCTGTAAAACGGCTAATCACCTATATTATAGAGTTCACAGAGAGGTTCCATCAGTGAGCCAAGAACAGTGTCTAGCCTGTGTCCTGCATGCTGCAGTTATTACTGTCATGTTAGGGACAGCCACTTTACCAGCCACTTAATCTCTTTTACTTTAATATTTGTTAGTGGACACAGTTGTTGTTGTTGTTGTTGTTAGGTGCTGTCAAGTCAGGTCCAACTCACAGGAACCCTCAGTGAGGGTTTTCAATGGCTGATTGTTTCGGGATTGCTTTGGGAGTGGGCTGCTACATCCTTCTCCCATTTTTGTGGTGCTGGGGATTGAACCCAGGGCCTCAGAGAGTGCAGAGCAGCGCTCTAGCAACTGAGCCAACCCCCAGCACCTTGGTGGACTTCAGCAAAATTTAAAACATACACTCCCCTCTCTATTTAATTTTTTTTTTTTTTGCCTATAATGTATACAGTATTATAGAATATTGTCAGGAAGTACTGATGGCTTGATCAGTTTCTGAGATAAAAGCCTTGAGGTTTCACACCTTCATTGTCAAAAGGGAAAAGTGTAGACTTTAGTCACCACCTGGAACTAAAAAGCTCTTTATAGCAGGATTGCCCAGAAACCCAAACCAGAAAAGGCTAAGAAATGTCACGAAAACTACCATTTCCTGATCAGCCACTGTAGATCAAGGACCAAGCCAAGTACTTTTCAGATGCTCATTCACTGAACCACACAAGGGCACAGAAAGACCCAGGCACAGCTCTGCAAAGCAGGTATCGTCATCCTCATCGAAAGATAAAGAAGGGATGGAAATAGGGGTAATGCTCTGTGGGATAGCACAGTCTCATCATGCCTGAGACTCAGGGTTCCATTGCCAGCATCGCCACCAACAGCAACCAAAAGGGTAAAGAAACAGAATGGCTGAAAACTGTCCCAAAGCCACAGGATCCTGCAGACTCTCCTATTCTCAGCCATAGATTAAATAGAAGGTGAGCTGGACAGCCACCCAGCTACTAGGTGCTCTAGGTTTAGACTGTAACACTCCCTCTATCTATGAGTGCTATACAAAAGATCAAACACAGACAAGACTGTGGGAAAGGGAACCCTTTGCTTCTCTGCTTCCACGCCCCCACGGATGGCTTGTTTCTATGTGATGTGTCAGCAGTACAATAGGCACCAACACATTCTTTTGTAAGACAAAGCAAGAAAACCAGAGAGAGGCACGATATTTTTTTTATTAGTTCTATTTATTAAGAGACTGGCAACTCAGTGGAGGAGTCTGGTCTTGTAGGGAACGGCCAGGGAAATTCGAGGGAACAAGGGTGTGTGTGTGTGCGTGTGTGTGTGTGTGTGTGTGTGTGTGTGTGTGTCTGTCTGTCTGTCTGTCTGTCTGTCTGTCTGTCTGTCTGTCTGTCTGTCCACGCACAGTGGTAGGGGTGAAACAGTCTTGAGTAGCTTCTCCCCAGCAACCAAGCCCACAGAGCACGTGGCTCCTGTTATATCTGGCTGGCTCAAGAACTACCCCAGTTATAGGGCTACAGGGGATACTGTCTAGACCAGTTCTTCTGGCCCTGGGGTTGGCAGAACATAGAACCAGAAAGCCAAATCATGGCGCAAATATCTTTCTGCATTTTTTCTGGTAGACAGTCAAGCTGGATGGAAATTAAATCTCAAACAATTACCAAAAAGCAATAAACCAGAGAATAAAAAGACTACACAGGACTCTCTGCAGGCCCTGGTAGATACGTCCAGTCTTTGAAGCTGCAGCCTGTCTATTCTGAAGTGAACAGTCTAAAGAAAACAAAAAACAAACAAACAAACAAAAAACAGCACAAAGGGTAGATTTCAAGGTGGCCTGGCTTTTCCCCTCTGACACTATGCTCATCGCCCCATGGGCGTTTTCTGGTCTCAAAGACAGTTCTAGGATAGGAAGAACACAGGAACGTGTCATTGAAATAATTTATTTACCACTAGAGCACCACAAGACAGACATACATTGTGTTAAAATACAGCATAGTTGGTCATCAAAATACAAAACAGCTATTCTTATATTCCATTTTTTAAAACCATGCCAACCATAAAATTGTACTGAGGCTTTACACATACAAACTGTTGCACCCCGCCCCCCCATCTACTAACATTTCCTCCCTCCTCCCCCCATCCCCTCCCCTGGCAATATTTACTTACGGGAAATAAAGATCTTATAGAACCCCAAAATTAAAAAAAAAAAAAAAGATTCAAGAGATCTTCAAATAGAGCATTTAAAATATTATCAGTGCACTCATAAGGAAAGACAAAATAATACAAAACAAAACGTCATTTTATCTGCAAGGAAAATACCTGTGGAAATAAAAGTGATTTGCACAGAATTAACAGAAAAGTAGAGGAGGGAAGAAAAATAATTGGCACGCACTCAAATCTGGGATTGGGTTACACCCAGCTCAAGGGTTCTCCACTATTGTGGCAAACCATTCTTGCTTTTCCAGTCTTCAAACTTGTATATCCAATTCTTCCTCTTAATTCGTGGTCACCAAAAGTCCAAAAACGAAGTATACCATGGCAAACAACTTCTCTCTGGATTCATGTCTCACTACACTGTCCTTTAGGTGCAATTGCAAGTCTTCCATTTTTATCCCGTAATTTCATATCTTAAAGCTAAGTGACAAACATACCTTACAAACCCCCAAGTGAGGTACCTCCTCTGCAATGATGTAGCAAAATATTTATTAAAGCAAAATAAACTCTAGTCTCAGCTATAGAAAACTCTCACTCAGATAGAAGAAAGGCTATTTTGATCATGGAGGAATTTGGCTTGTGCCTTTTCAACCTTCAAAGAACACCTATAAAAACTTTAATTTCAGGGAAATAAATGAAATGACTAATGTTTGCCTGGACTTTTTCTCCTTTGAAAAACTCAGCTAAAATACGTATCTTTCCATTTCCCCCTGCACACTAAAACCTGACTAAAGAAAAAGATGTTTTCCTTCAACTGTCTGCCTTTAAGTAACAATAAAGTTCTCTGAAAACGTGAATTAAATCAAGTTAGAAAAACCTTTCATCACCCAGTTAACAAGATTCCAATTTCAGATCCTTAAACTCTCCCTAAAATGAAAGCATTTCCACTGATTTATCTGTGTCCACAGTGTGCTCTGTGTTTCTAACACAGAAGCTAATCTGCCTTGATTAGTGGCGATGCTTAGAAGGTGAAAGAAGACCACTGAACTCAGACCTGTCATTTTTCATAAGAGAAAACAAAAAGACAAAAGGACCCAGGTAGCTTATGTCATAAAAACAGACAATACACAAAACACAAGTAAAGCAAATACTATATAAAAAAATGTATTTGTAGTGCAAGTAAAAATCTAGGGGTTTTACTCGAAAGTACTGGCCAGCGAAAGGAAACATACAATGGTAAATGATCATTAAAATGAGCCCAAATTTAAGTCCAATCTAAGTCCTAGCTGACATTACTACAGAATATATAAAACACAGTAAGAATTTACACATTACACGTAAAGTAGTTAATGTTTTGATTGGATAGTTTGAAAAAGAGATTCGCACATGTATTTTTAATTATGCTGGCTTCTAACCCATCTATTCTAATAATATAGACATGGTTACATACCTGTAACAAAACAATGGGAAACCCTGTAACATAGGTCTACAGCAATATTTTAAGGTCTGAAGTTGGACCAGCTCACGTGAAAACATTTCACCATTTCACTGGTTTGTTGACCTGACAAAGAACCATTTACAATTAAAAGGAAAAAAAATCTTACAGACTTATTCTGACTGAAAGTTTCCTTTATTAACAGGTTTTTTAGTGTTTGAAACTTACACGAAGCTTCCTTGGGCAATTGGTACATAGAATGTGTTCGCAAGGTCTTTCTCTTAACCGTTGACGTGCTTGGCCATATAATAACTCACTTGGGTTTTCGTCCCATTAATATGACCTCTTTTTCTTTCTTTCTTTCTTTCTTTTTTTTTCTGGCTCGTTTGAGTTCAACTTCCTTAAGCCATGCATGAGTTTCTGGCAAAGTATTTGGTCTCCACTTTATACACCTGTTTTATTTTCCAAGGGCAATGAAACGTTCATTATATAGTAACACACAATAAATAACTCACTGTTAACTCTAAGAGTAAGAACGAGAAGGGGCCTTCTTGCATAGCAATACAGAAAAATCAAGTGGGGGAAGGAACGTTATATACAGCAACTCCGCTGAACGGGATTTTCCTGTTTTTTGTTTTTTGTTATTTTTCTTTCACATAATTAACACTAACAAATTCTTCCAGTGTTTATTTTTTTCTTTAAAAAAAAAAAAAGGTTTTGCTTCTTGTCTCTCTCACTTACAAAGTAGGTGAAATGCAGAATAAGGCCTTCTACTTTTTGTTTTTCAGATACCAGTTTTAACAAACAGAACACACACTTCCGAAGTGTCTGAACCAGTACCGCTTTTTCAAACATGTTTAACAGTGAAGAATCAAGGCGCTCCTGGGTTCCTGTCACAGATACCACTGTCGTCGTCCTGATGTTCCTCTTGCTGCCTGCGGGAGAATTTTAGCTGCATTTGCAAGATTTCACGATCATGTTGGAAAGCTGTTCGATCTTGGGCGTTTTGCCCACATAGTAGAGAATGGTCAGCGGCTCCAGATCTTGGGACACGCAGCAAGGTGAAGCTGATGCTTCTGGATTTAAATTGTTATATAAGCCGAGGACCTGAGCGGACACAGAGGGAGGCGCGGCGTGGAGAAAGACAAACAAAAAGGCAATTATTTTTTAAAGAACTATTTCAACAACTTAGTGCCAAGTAGGCAATTTTAATTATTTGGGGTTTATATATTTTTTTAACTCTTGATTAACATCACAGATTGGTTTATATCCTTAAGAATAACCAAACTTTCTCTTTTCCTAGGGTGCTTTTTTCTGTACATATTAAACAAATGATTCTATGAAGGTCAGATAGGATGAAATCGTGCATTGAGCAGATACACCTACTTTTTCCAATAAGCCTACTCAGAGGACTGTGTTGCTCTACACATTTTCCAGCATTTTCAGCATTTGGCCTGGCTTCTATACAAATTCATGAGTGCAGTTTTTTCATGAGTACATGTTTTGTTTATTTGTTTATTTACTTATTATAATACTGAGGCATTAAACAATGGGCCTCACACGTGTTATGCAAGTTCTCTATCTCTGAGCTGCACCCCTAGCCCTTTTCTTAAACTTTATTTTATTTTATTTTATCTTGCCTTTTTTTTTTTTTTTTTTGAGACTGGGTCTTACCAAGTTGTGCAGGCTGCCTCTGGCCTCAAACTCGCAAAGCTCTTGCTTCAGTATACCGAGGCGCTGGCGTTACAGGCATATGCCACTATATCAGGCATGAGTTGTTGTTGTTGTTGTTAGGTGCCATCGAGTTGTATCTGACTCATAGCAACCCTTACAGGGTTTTCAAAGGCTGATTGTTTCAGGATTGCTTTGGGAGTGGATTGCCACGTCCGTCTCCCATTTTTGCGGTGCTGGGAATCAAACCTGGGATCTTAGAGACTGCAGAGCAGTGGTCTACCAACTGAGCTAAATCCCAGCCCGTTATATTTCCAAATAGATTAAGAGCTCCCTCGTTATTCTCTGGACAAAATGCAACTCAAATGAATAAACAGAAGAGTAGAAGAATAAAATGTTTTTATTAAAGTTCTCACCAGAGCTTTAATCTATTCTTGGGTATAGAACGGACACCTGTCTGCAATGTGAAATCTTCTTATGTTAAGTGTATTCAGAGGCCAATGTAATGTCACCTCAATACTCATTTTTTCTAATAGCCTTTCATTTACCATTTCTTCACAACCACAATGATGCTACGAATGACATCAAAAGCAATCCATATTTGCTGTTTTAAGACACGGTCTCACTATGTAGCCTCAAACTCATGATCCTCCTGCCTCAGCCTCCCAAGTGCTAGGATTACAGTTGTACGCCATCTTGCCCAGCTAATCTGCATTCTTAATTATTCACTTTCTCACATTTTGCTTAAAGCAATAATAACAACCAACCCTCCATTAACCTTCCACATGATAAATGGCAGGGGCTGACTCAGGAGTGGAGAGCCTGCCCTAAAACTGGAGAGAGAGTTCTGTAATTAGTCCTGCGCCTACATCAGATCCTGCACCAGAGGGCTGTGTGGCTTTTGCTAATGGAAGTACGCAGGTTCCCCACGGATGACACAGAGACATTTCCAAGGATGTCATTAATGTGTTAGTCAAACAAGGGACCTTTTCCTCGAGATTCACCGTGATTTTTTCAGCCTAACACAGAGATCTGTTCAGCGCTGCAACACTGACTACTTTATTAAGCTCCCCCTGCCTCCTTGGGTAGCTGTCCAAACCACATATTTGTGACAATGACAGGTATTCTTCCTCTCTCCTTAGAAAACAAGCATGGCCTCAGCCTTCACACACTCCCCCTGTGTATCTGAGAGGAGAATTATGTTTCTACTTGGCAACGGGACCTTGCCTGCATTACGGCTCCTGCTGCCATGGCCCCGCAGAAGCAGGCAGGCCAGAGAGCCCAGACAAAGAGACAGGCATGAGCAAGCTTCCCTCACGTGGCCAAGCACGTGGTCGCCCCAGAGTGCCAAAGCCTACAGGGGAGTCGGGAAAATGGCCGGAGGGAGGGGAGCCCTATCTGTCCATTTCAAATTCAACCTATGCAGGCACTGATAAACAAACAGACCGCCTACGCCACAAACACATAATGTTTCATAAGAATCAAAGAGCAAAGTTTACAACACGTATTGTCTAAAGTAACGGATAACCCCAAACTCCTGAATTCAGCTGGATGCATTATGCGATCTTTTTGGCAGCGGATTGATTTTCCGACCCTGCAGTGAAGGCAATTTTTCTAATGCTTCTCTAACAGGGAGATTTACGGAGGCATAAAAAGCGGACTAGAAACCCCCACGTGCAGCACATTTTAGGAATTAAGCTCAGTCAGAGTCAAAGAGGCCTGCTTATAAAACAAGGAGGGCTGCATTTCAAGCTCAAGTTTGTCACTAATTTTCTGTTTGATCTTGGGCAGGTCAGCCACACAATCTAGGCCACAATTTTATTTATTTATTTTTTTAGGAAAACAAAAGGTTTGAACAAGATCATTGGTGAACTCCTTTCCATCTCTAAAATCCTCTACTGTGAGGCACCACATTGTGATTGATGCTTAATTTTCGTTGCCAACTCCAGTGGATTTAGAATCATGCAGGAGATCAGAGAGATGCAACTGTGGGTGAATCTCGGAGGGCGTTTCCAGAGAGGATTAACTGGGGCGGGGAACAGTAGCCCTGAATGAGGGTAGCACCATCCCATGGGCTGGGGACTCAAAGGGAATAAAAACAGAAAAAGGAAACCTGGCCAGGCACTGGCATGCCTCCTTTTTCTGCTTCCTGGTCCACCGGGATGCGAACTGCTCTACTCTGCTCTATCCCTCCTGCCATGGTAGACCAACACCTCCGGAACCATGGACCAAAATAAATAATTCCTCTCTTATAATGGTCTCAGGAATTTTGGTCACAGCCACACAAAAGTAATAATACACATACTGACAAATAATATCGTTATTACACAGAAAAAGTCTTTGCTAATCTGGGATAGGAATCCATAACATCTGATATTGGACCTGAGTTCTGAATCAGCCCTTAATCCTCATTGAGGTAACTTGATAAAATATTCAGATTCTGGTTTACTTTCAGTAATATTCAAAAAGACTTAGAGATACTAACTTTCAAAATTTTTATTCGCACACATCACCTTTTTGTATTTCACAACAACTCTTGAGTTTGACATTACTATTTTAAGGATAATTTTTAATACAGACACTCCTTTTGGCTGATAATAAGTTGAGACTCAGAGAGACTAAATGACTCCCTAACTGTCACATACAATCAGTGTGCCAAGCCATCAGCTGACGTCCCCAAAGTTCTTATTAATATGACAATTCCTGATGGAGGTGATGACAGATCCTTTTCTTAGATGAAGAACTTGGGTCCTTTCATACCTTAGTTATATATGATACTACGTGCACATTGATTTGAAAGGTAGCTTTCTGTTGTTGTTACCTATTTATGCTTATAGATGTTGAGAATATAAACCATATAAAAACTTATGCAAAATTCCTTCTGGTTGCTTATATTCCAGTGGAGGAAGTATAATGTACAATCTGAAACTCATCAGTGTTGCTGTCTGATTTCACTGCAGCCTATGTCCCTTTTCATCATCTAGAAAGAACGTGTTCTCTCTCACTCATATGTGGGTGCTAAATCATACTTAAAGGAAGGAAAAACTCCTATCCATAAGCTGAAATATTAAAAAGTGTACAATTAAACTTAGCGTAGAAGGGACAATTTAAGGAGTGGAAAGAAGGAGGGAGGGATCTAACAGAGGGAGGCGAAAATTGGAGGAGATGGGATGGGGAGGAGGGTCATTGAGGAGGGATGAACGGGGAGAGGTCAGTCTCAATGTAAACAGCACAACTTCATGAGTATATTGGAAAAATAGGGGAAATAGGGACGATAACCAAAATAAGTATCAAAGTTTAACTACAACCCAGCCATAGGGCTCCATAAACTTTGTGGGTCGATGAAAGTGTTGCCAGGAGTGATGTAAAGGACACATCATGGAAAAGGCCATTGCTGTATTACTCTGTACCCCATCATCATTTAGTAATTACAAAAATAGCCAATGAAAAAGCATGCAAGGAAAAAAATACATCTAGAAAGATTTCTCCAGCACTCATGTGTGCAGGAAGGTAAAAGGAGCCAGGCCTCTTACAGTTTATTTAGGACTGTGACTGGCAGCTTTACACAGCAACCCAAGAAGAGAAGAGACAAGCTGGCCAAATGCTTACCCTGCTGTGCTGGGTGTCGGAGCTCCATAAGTACGGGCATGCACCAGCACAGAAGTTGGCATTGTACCCTTTAGGTTCGTGTATCCATTTCCACCCAAGATCCCTCTTGAAATCTATGTAAAGCGGACGTAGGCAGCAATTATCCTGCACATTTCTGCTGAAAGAGCAATGGAGAGTTTAGAGCTGACTTCCCACCCACCTCACTTCAAACTCATTCATACATTCAGCTAACATCTAATGGGCAAATTCCGAGAGCGATGCTTTAATGGCTTTACTATAAGCTCATATTACTTTCACGATGGGATGTTGTGACGCGCTGAACTATTGTTTTTTTAATGAGTTCTATGGTACTGGAGACGAATATTGAATATACCATGGACTCCCAAAGGAACCAACGGATCTGTCTTGGAAGAAGTGCAACCAGAGTGCTCCCTGGAAGCAAGGATGGCTTGACTGCATCTTACATTTTACATATTTTGGACATGTTGTCAGGAGGGACCAACCCCTGAAGAAGGCCATCATGTTAGGGAGAGTGGCAATGAAAAAAAGGAAAACCCTCCACCAAATGGATTGACACGGTGTCTACAATGGCTCTAATATAATAATAATAATAATAATAATAATAATGGGCTTTAATATAAATAAGATCATGTGCCTGGCACAGAATCAGGGAGTGTTTCAATCTGCTGCACATAGGGTCGCTATGAGTCGGACTCAACTTGAGGGCACCTAGCAACAACAACAACATACCCTACCTGCCTGTCTGTGACCTAGAAAGTCAACCTTTACCTTCAAGTAACTAGAAATAAGCAGGCAGGTGGCTGAAAAGAGCTAAGTCCTTTCCACTTAGTACTGCACAGTTCCACCATCCTGCCTCTATTGCCCCTTTCCGTATAAAACAAAGTACAACAGCTATTTTCAAAGAACCCCCTAAGGCATTTTCCTTTGAGAACATATCCTATATTTAACCACCTGTTACTTGACCTATGGATGAAGCAGAGATCAAGAAACATGGAGTCCTGCTGCCATAATCTCTGGCTCTGGCAGTACAAATATGTCCCTACATATGGCCTCTGACATGCTCAGCACTTTCTCAGAGAGGATCCTGCACTGTCCCAAAAGTCCCAAAAGGAAGAGTCCTCCTGTTACCAAACTTGGTAAAAAAAAACAACAAGAAAACATGGCTGTTCCCTCTGTGAGGTTATGCAGGAGCAGGAAATGAGTTCTTTTATCAGAGACAGTGAAGACTTCATGCTGATTGTGAGTCTTCTTGAATTAAGGGGTCACCATTACCAATCTCAAACTTATATTTGCTCTGGGGGGAAGAGAGCTCACTTTGTTTCTCAACACCAAATTACTTTAGAAAGGTCTTGGGGGCTGGGAAATGAGGGCAGGGTCGGTGGAAGGGGATACTAGATTTCTTCCTTCACGCTTGCTTCATTTCTAAAGAGCTGATAAATACAACATGTTGTTGTTGTTGGCAGGAGCCATCGAATCAGTACCCGACTCATGGCGACTCTCATAGGGTTTTCAATGGCTGACTGTTTCAGGGTTGCTTCAGGAGTGGATTGCCAGGTCCTTCTCCCATTTTTGCAGTGCTGGGAATCAAACCCAGGACCTCAGAGACTGCAGAGAGGCGCTCTACCAACTGAGCTAAATCCCAGCCCCAAATGCAATACAGAAATAACTATTTGTAAGCCTCTGGAGGGACAATATTATGAGACACAAGAGCCATACTGTCCTATATGTGGCCTTGAGCAATGAGTTCACTTCGGGTCAATGTACAGAAGAAGAAAGCAAACTCTGAAGAAGGGGTAACGGATGTGATTATCTGGCTTTCTTTTCACTTCTTTACCTAAAGCAAGAGGCTGCATCCAAAGCGCGCTTCTTCCGCCGGTTGGACTGTTGAGTCTCAAGTCTGTAGGAGGGCAACAACATTAGCAGGAGATGTGGGGTCTTCCCACCGTTTTTTTTCCTAGTGGACTTTATAGTTTTCTGATCACCACTGGTATATGTGGAGGTGCCATCAATACCTTAAAAAAATGCATTTGGGTAATAAACATTTAGCTTTACCTTCATCATATATAATCAACTATATATATTATATTATATTATATTATATTATATTTTTTTCTCTGAATATTGTCACAAATAACAGTGAGGACCACCACAGCAGCATTGGGTAGACATAATTCTTCCCCCCGGAAATGGATATGGCATAACAGGGTGACCCCAGAAGAAGATGAACAACTTCCAAATGGGGCTCTTGTCTCAAGGCATGGCAGGGTGGCTCAAGAAATTCACTATAGAAGTCTGTGACCTTACGGTCCACAGCATCCTCAGTGGGGGCTGTGGCCAAACCCTAGCCAATGGGACACCCAGCCATGGGACATGCCTGTCACCTGCTGGGTTGCCCTCTTCCTATGACAGCTCCACTAACTCGGAAGACTTTCCCGGTGAACATAAACGAGACTTCGCTATATGGCAGCGAATGCGGCTCAAAATGAAACAGAAGTCGCTCTCACCTAATGCTATTTTGGGAAGCTGGGAAGAAAGGGCTTTTTCATTTATTTTATGGCATCCCCAACACTTTCCTGATTCCATCTGAGATTTAGAAACTTGAGCTCCCCAAGGCATGCTCGAGAGACTGCCAGTTTAAGCATTTAATCTCCACACTCCAGAGAATCATGGCTCAGTTAGAGACCGAAATAAATCTCTAGACCTCTGGGAGTGTTTTTCCATGAGCAAGGGCCGCGGCGGCCTCCTAAAAGTGCGCGGAGGTCCCGGATGTTGTTACCAGGCCTGGCAGTGCAGGCTGATGGCACAGAGCGCGTGGGCGTGGACCTCGCTCTCATCCCTTCTCACCCAAAGATTCACTCCCCAGCGCTCCAAGTGACTCGAACCCTTGCCAACTCCTTATTCTCTCTGGCTTTTGGCTAATTCTCTTAAAGGAGAGCGCTGGAAAGCCAGGGCCTTATTATGTGTTTATAAACTATTATAAAAGCCCACCATGGGAAGCACATGAAATGTGGGGTTCAGGCTAGAGAAGGTGGACAGTTCCAAAACTGGGTGGACAGAAACTGAGGCACCAGAGGACTCCTTTCTGTGGTGAAATGCATTCGTCAGTTCCTGATATTTGGTTTTATTATCAATGGATTTCCTTGAATGCACACTATTTCAATAACAGATCAGAATCAAAGGAAATCTGGTCTCCTTAAATGAAAACTAAATGTCTTACCTGACTATTTAATAGTTTGCAGGATTGATGAGACAGTACTGGCCAAGTTATCACTGGGCATTATTAAGCAGTGAAAACTGAGAAATTCTCTCTTTCTTCCAATCTTTTCTATCTGATTGTATCTTCCTCCTAGCACCCTTTTCCAAATGAATGAAATGCCCAACCTCACCAAACACCACCACTTCCACACGCACACTGACTTTACCTCCCAAGAGGTCACCACCGCACGCCATCCCCCACCTCACAGGACCCAGTTCCAGTTACCTGCAAATCTTGCTTCTAGCTCTTCACTTTTATTTGGGATGATGTAATTATTAGATGGTACAAACGTGCAGCAGGGGCAGTGTAAGCTTATCTTAAATCCCAGGTTCCTATCTGGAAAACATGAAGTCAAGGAGGTCATTTGTATGTGTGCCAACACCCTTCAACCCACAACCGATTGTCAATCACTTGGGGCCACACTTAGGGAGAGAAAGAGAAGGCAGTCCGTAACCTTTATGATGGAGCCACTCGTGAACGGCATCGGTGACATCAAAGGACAGCCATTCCCCTTCCGCTCTCGTCTTCACCACTTTGCTGTCAATGTAGCGCTGGGTTGGAGACGTTAGATCTTTGGATTTGAGGATCTGGGGTTGGGGAGGGGGTGAGAGCAAGTGGAAAAGCTCAGCTGGAATACTGATAGCATGACCAAACCCAACTATTAGCATGACCTCGCATCATTATCTAAATTTAGTTCCACTCTGGTATGTTCCTACATCTCATCCCAATAACAGGTCCATGTGCATAACAATGTAACCCCAGGCCATTTGCCACGAAAGGGAAAGCTACTAAATCAGCTGCGTGCTTTGATGAAGGCGGCAGGAACCACAAAGCCAAGCGTCTGCATAAAAGCGACAGCCATTATTTCCCTTTGCTGACATAAGCTTTGTATAATTTCAGCCCTAAATTTGGTGCTGTTAAGGGGATTGGTGTTCTGCTTCTTTGTGTCTTTAACTCGAGGAGCTGGGGAGTGAGGACGGACAGGCGGAGAGGTCCAGTTCGGACAACCGGTACCCAAGACCCTGAATTACAAATCTCCTTCTAATAAAGGAAGAAAAGTCCTAAACCTGTTTCCTAAATCTCCAGGCATTGAAATACGTGCCCCGCCTCAGCTTTCGAGGCAATCCTCCAGCTGGGATATTTACTCTCAACGTGACTTGTTATGATTTATAAAGATATTGCACAGCCTGCAGTCTAAGAATGAACTTGGACAGAAGAGTCTGGCAGGGTGTACAGACTAAGGTGCGCCCGCAAGCCAATCCCCTTGAACATGGAGGCTTTCGAAAGATACATTTGTTTCAAGCAAGCAAAGAGGTACTGCAACATGTTCTTAGGTTTCTACCCAAAAGGAATATTTGAGATGGTCTTTAACAATTATGTCTTGACACAGTAGTGTTTTATGAACCAAAAAGTAAGTCAAATGTTCCTGGAGCTAGGGTGAGGCCCTGCCCAAGACCTGTGACTTATCTTTCCTCAGCTCTTCGGGGTCCAAGCCTTTCTGTTTCATCCTTCCCGTCCCCAGATCTTGTCTAACTTGTCTGTGGTTACTTCATTCTTATGGGCTTGGTCTCTCCAGCACAGAGGTCATGTCTTCAATGTGACAGCATTTCAAAGCACAGCACTCAATTGAACCAATGTCCATTAAACAACTGCCTGAATGTCTAGAAGACTTATTAACTCCCCTTTAAGCCTCATAAAACAAAAATGTGTAATCTTCCCACGAATTTTAAAATAAACTTTTCCTTCCATATTTGTACACGATTTATTTCAGGTAGTTTGGCAACAAATGCTTCCTTGAATATTTGGCATTAGAGTAGTGGTTTTTTATTCTTGATTAATGGAGTATAGGAATGAAAAGAAATTCACACAATTGGACTGTCAGGTGCCCTCATGATTTTTGTTGCTATTATTAGGTGCCATCGAGTCCCTGCGTACAAGAGACAGAACACTATTGTCAGTGCCTCCCTGCTATCCATAGGGTTTTCATTGGCGGATTGATTTTTGGGAGTGGGTTGCTGGGCCCTTCTCCCAAGCCTACAGCACCTGGTGTTCCCAGGTGGTCTCCCATCCAAGGACTAACCACGTCCACCCTGCTTAGCTTCTGTGATTAGATGCCACAGTGGTATGGCTGCAGGCTCATGAACTTTAGGTAAACCCTACTCTATAGGTCTGCTCTTATGGTCAAACAAACACCAATAAATAAAGAGAATCGAGTGATAATTATGATCCTGTCATAGGCAAGAGTTTCTTTTTGTGAATTAAAGGAAGTAAATAAACATGACTCAAGTGCTGGGCGGGCTGGGATTTAGCTCAGTTGGTAGAGCGCTGCTCTGCAGTCTCTGCGGTCCCGAGTTCGATTCCCAGCACCGCAAAATGGGAGAAGGCTGTGGCAACCCACTCCTAAGGCAATCCCGAAACAGTCAGCCATTGAAAACCCTATGAGGGTCGCTATGAGTCGGACTCGACTCGATGGCACCTAACAACAACAACAACAACAAGTGCTGGGCACAACTGGCTCTGAGCTTGACACACATTATTTCATTGAATTTAATCCTCAAAATATATTCCTGTAAGGTAAAGAAATGGAAACTCAGGGAGAATTCAACACCACCCCAAGTCGTTTTCTCACTTCCGTGCTGGATTTTTTGAAGACCAAAAAAGTTCTGAGAGTCAGAGTTGGATTGTGATTCACCCTGATCCCTTTCCAGATGGCAGAAAAGTATTCAATAATAGAGGCAGTGATCTTGAAATAAGATGCTAATAAACATCGGTCCAAGATGAAAATCTGACATTGTGGAATGCATGCACAGGTACTGCTGACAGAGAGCACTACCTTTAAAGACACAGTTTAACAGCAGTTAATCCTTTGGGAATCAAAGGTTGCCCAGAAAAGAACTCCCGGTTGGACAAATAAGACACCACTTATCCAATTCAGAATAAGTGGCATAATTAACCTAATTCGGGAAAGAATGATAAAAATAATGGGGGAGAAGAGGTTTTCTGATGTCTCCATCAGCCTTATTGGCTACAAGTCACTAACATACTGAGCTGGGCACAGTGGTGCACATCTATAATCCCAGGGACCTGGGAGGCAGAGGGAGGAGGATCTCAAGTTTGAGGGCAGAGGCCACTTATGTAAATTAGTGAGACCCTGTTTCAAGACAAAAAAAATCAAGAGGGCTGGAGGTATACTCAGTGGCAGAGGTCCTGCAAAGCACAAGCAAGGCCCAGGTTCAGCCTACCAATGCTTTAAGAATAAATGAAAAATAAACAAATAAGAAAAAATAAAAGTTAATACCAACAGCCAGGCACGGTGGCTCACGTCTGTAATCCCAGCGCCCCGGGAGGCAGAGGCAAGAGGATCCTAAGTTTGAGACCAGAGATAGTGTGTAATTTGGTGAGACCCTATCTCAAAAAGTAAAAAAATGGGCTGGGGCTGCAAATCAGTGGTCCAGCACTTGCAAAGCATGCAAGCGCAAGGCCCTGGGTTCAACCCCCAGTACCTCAAAAAAAAAAAGTTACGAAGAACTCCGAATTCATATTTCTGTCCTTAAAAGTTTTCTTCTAGTTGATCTCCTATAACAATGTATGATTGCATCAATTTTACATACTCCTATGCCCCTAACAGCTTATACCTTATTCCTCTTCATATAACTAACATTTAAACACACTACCTGGAACAAAAAGTTTTCATTGAATTATGTACAAACATATGTGTGTGTGTGTGTGTGTGTGTGTGTGTGTGTGTGTGTGTAATATATACTTGTAACTGCATACTTCATGATATAATAATTTATATGAAAGAAATCATGTATATTGAATACATATCCCATATCAAGTGTCCATAACATACGGCACATGCACACATATACACACATATTTAATTTTCAGTCTCACTGAAGACATGAGCTATGTGGCTTGTTTTTGTTTTTGTGGTACTGGGAGCTCAATCCAGGCCTTGCGCATGCTAGGCAAGGGCCCCACCACTGAGTGCCCTCCCAGCCCCCACCCTTTTTTATGAGTCAGAGTCACACTAAGTTGCGTAGGCTGCCTCTGGCCTCAAACTCATGCTCCTCCTGCCTCAGCCTCCCGAGTTGCTGGGATTACAGGCTTGCATCACAGCACCTGACTCAGACACAGAGTTAAAAAAAAAAAAAAAAAAGCACGAGCATGTTGACCAAACGGACAGAACAAATGCATTCCAGCAAATCTACAGGAATTCTTTACCTCATTGGAAAGTGGTACATCTGGATAATCATGCTGTTAAAAAAGAACAAAGGGAAGCCAAGAGACTCTGGAGCATTTTCTGTTTTAAATCTCACTAAGGACAAGGAGCCTGCAGCCATACCACTGTGGTGTCTGATCCCATCAGATCTTAGAACCTAAGCAGGGCCGGGCCTGGTTAGTGCTTGGATGGGAGACCGCCTGGGAATACCAGGTGCTGTAGGCTTGGGAGGAGGAACCAGCAACCCACTCCCCCCTAAAAACAGTCAGCCATTGAAAACCCTATGAACAGCAGAGATGCACTGACAATAGTGTTTCGCCTGTTGTACGTAGAGTCACTATGAGTCAGACACAGACTTGATGGCACTTCACAACACAGACCAAGGGTATGGGCTTCCTTGACCACAGAGCCCTGGTTGGCTCAGACAGCAAACAGCCTCATACTCTCACATGGGTGAAAAGCTCTCTAGATTTTTTTTTAACAGCTCAAGATTCAAGAACAGGCCATGTGTAATTCACCCCTAAAAAAGTAAGCTACATAATTCTGAAAAAGCTACGGAATTCTGAAACACGGGACTAGGGTTGTGAGGGTTTATTGTCTTGAACTCTATAGACAAGAAGTTTTTAAATCCACTTGTTGCCACTTAACTCCATTCTTATGCAGGCTTCAGTGGGAGGAGTGACAGCTGCATTCTGTCACTCGGAATAACCCTCATTTTCTTGGAGACCATGATTAATTGCTTGCTTTCTCTCTGTAAGCTAAATAAACGCAGTTCCTGTAGACCATATTTAGACGGTCAGTATCCCAAGCCTTTAATCATCCGAATGACTAACAAGGAGGGATGATGCTACATAAAAAGTATTCCACTTTCAGCTTCATGACCTCACTCCAGAACTGTCCAGAAAACCTGCTAATCGCATCTCGACACAGAATCTTAGCCTGAAAGTCATCTTCTTCCTGAGCATAGTTATAATTTCCTTATTCCTTGTTTATCTCCCACTTACCACCAATGTTTGAACTTGTGATTACAATTATACAAGGTAATGGAATGCTTAGAAATAGATGAAATACGAGATCAAAAGTAAAAAGAGCTTTTACTTCTGTGAAAACCAAGTTGAATGTCTTGGGAAGTCAATATAAAGATAAGTTACTGCAAGAAAAAGATGGGGTTTTTTGTTTTGTTTTGTTTTTGTTTTCGTTTTCGTTTTTTGAAAATAGCTTGGCAGTTGCTCAAAAGAGTAAACATAGAATTACCAAGAAGTCTAGCAATTCCACTCCTGAATGTAACCCAAAAGAAAGCAGAGTAGCCAAGTGCTGTGCCACAGAGCAATAATCCCAGCCATCTGGGAGGCTGAGGCAGGAGGATCATGAGTTCCAGGCCACGGGCAGTCTGAGCAATTTAGGGAGACCCTGTCTCAAAATTAAAATTTTTAAGAAGGGGCTGAGGGTGCAGCTCAGTGGTAGAGCACTTGCCTACCATGTGTGAGGGGCTGGACTGAATCACAGAATGGAAAAAAGAAGAAGAGGAAGAAAAAAAAGAGGAGGAGGAAGAAGAAGAGGAGGAGGAAGAAAAAGAGGAGGAGGAGGAGGAGGAGGAAGAAGAAGAAGAAGAAGAGCAGAAAACAGAAGGAAAGAAAAAAGGAAATGAAAAGACACAAAAAGAGGAAAGAAAAAAATGAGAAAAAAGAAAAGAAAAAATAGCAGAAGAAAGGTTACTAAGAGCTGGGAGGAGAGGGCAATGGGGCATTATGGTTTAATAGGTAGAGTTTCTGTCTGGGATCATTAAAAATCCATTCTGAAAATGGATAGTGGCTATATGAATACACATGGTATCATTGAATTGTATAAGGGATGGTTGAAAGGTAATTTTTGTGTCATATGTGTTTTACCGCAATAATTTCTTTTTGTAATTTTAAGTGTAAGAGAGACAACTACAAAAGAAATAATGAAAAGAACATGATAAAAACCTAGAAGGGTTCTGCCCTCAGTTTTCTCAGCAATTCTCCTCAAAAGTCTCTCTGATAAAGAAAATGAAACTTACAAATCACAGATGATGCACTTGGGATGTGGTTTGTGCAAAATATATGACAAGGAGTAGCAACGGACAGAGTTATGTCAAAGAAAAGCCCTTGACCTTTCATTATGAAGACAGCCTCAGCCTGTAAATCTGTGCACAAGCGCACATACATACACATATTCACATATGTCCATTGTAAGGTAAGATTTTTAAGCTTTGCATCTCTGTGTGTGTTTCTCTTTCTATTTTTATATTCCCCACATTAACCATATTTTTATGTTTCTTTAAGTAGCTGAGAAACAACAGTTCTTGACTGAATTGGATAGGAGAGCCTCCAATACATCGTAGGTGAGGGTTAGCTGCCTCTAGCTCAGCTGCCACCCACAGAGGCGTCTGAATGCTACTTTCATTCCATTGCTGATACATACACATCATATATAACGTGCAAAATACCCACATATCACCTTTGGCAACACCCTCAGCTCTTTGCTGCGTTACAAAACCCCTACACAAAAGGATTCATTCATTTCTCTACCACTGGAAAGCAGCCAGACAGGGAGGGGATAGAGGTGAAAGTCGCTCGTGTTACCTAATAGTTTTGGGGGGAAATAAATAAATAAATAAATAAATAAAAGCGTAGATGAAAATTATAGCCACAGAAAAACCTTAGTCTTAAAAGGAATACAGCTGTAAATCAACTCAGGATTTGGCTTCACACCAAGGGTGACATCTCTTCTACTCCTATGAAACATCGCAGCATTGTAAGAAAGCATTGGGAATTCAAAGTTACTTTCCATGTTCAGATGGCAACAGTTATCCAGGAAAACTAAGAGGCCAATCCAACCAGATGGCTGATGCACAGGGAATTTTACAAAAGCGCTATAGAGAAAAACCCACATCAGTGTTAACTAGTGTCCACCTAACTTGGTTTTAAATGAGCTTAATATTTTTAATGTCTCCACTGGATTTAATGTTTAAATGTACTTAAGTGATTTAAACATTTGCAATAACTTGCACGGACTGATTAACCAGCATGGAATTAAACACTCACTCTGTTGGCTGTGAGCAGATATTCTCAGACCTGCTTGACCCCAAGTGACTTGACTTCAGGTTCATGAATCACTGGCATTGGAAAGGCACTCAGCGGCCATCCACCCCAAGCCAACCCAATTCACCCTCTGGTATCTCTTTGTCTAAAGACCTCTCGTGACAATGAACTTATGACTTTATGAGAAAGGCCATCCCTTTCACTTTGGGGCGATTTGAGTTGTGCAGGTTCTTTATCTTAGACTTAAAACTTCCATCAGGTCTTCTCAGCTAATAATAGTACTGATGCTTCATATTTGTATAATTACTGTAGCTCTCCAGATATCTTAATATTTTCATATTTCTACCCCTGTAAGGTAGACATCAGGGTCCTTATTGTATAGCTAAAGGAAAAGAAGTGCCAAGTACTTATGTTTCCCATAGGAAGGGATGGGACTATCATCTCACCCTCTTAACACTAAGGAAGAGGGTTTTTGAAGATGGTATTTTGCTCACTGGAGAAAGATGTGAGATTCTTTGTCCTCTCCATGGCAGAACCAATCACACGAGATCGTTTCCCTCAGCTGCTTCTTCTGGGTTACATTCAAGGTGCTTCATTATCCTTGCCAAGGACCTTTTCCATATCCGTTAGAAAACTAGTTCCTCAACAAACTCCAGGTACAAGCTAGCAGAGCATGGAGAATACAGAGCTATGGTGAATGCGGGCAGAGGAGGGCAGCTTCCTCCCTTGTCCTCCTTGTTGTTGTCAGGTGCCATAGAGGCTATGGGCAACAGAATGAAGCACTCCTTGACACTGTGCCATGCACATGATCTTTTTATGTTTGAGCCCCTTGTTGCAGCCACTGTGCTTTTTCTCCTTTGGAGCCATGCCACATCAGCAAAAGGAAGTCCCAGGGGTTTTACTTCATTTCCATAATTAAGGTCAGGTCTACTTTCAGGAAGCAACTCTTCCCGAGTCATCTTTGAATGCCTTCCAGCCTGGGGGGCTCATTTTCTGGCACTATATTTGACAGTGCTTCTCTGTTATTCACAGGGTTTTCAATGGCTAATTATTTCAGGAGTGGGCTGCTGGGTCCTTCTCCCTTGTCTGTCTTGGTCTGGAAGCTCAGCTGAAACCTCTCCAGCATGAGTGGCCTTGCTGGTACCTGAGATACTGGTGGCATAGCTTTCAGCATCACTGTGCCATGCCCAGCACCATTGTCGGTGCTTCTCTGCTATTCACAGGGTTTGCCATGGCTGACTATTTTTTGGGAGTGGGCTTCCAGGTCCTTCTCCCTAGCCTGCAGCACCTGGTGTTCCCAGGCAGTCTCCCATCCAAGTACTAACCAGGCCCAACCCTGCTTAGTTTCTGAGATCAGGCAGGATTGGATGCCAGGGTGCGAAGTCTGTGGACCAGTCTATAATGACTGATAAAAACTACCTCTTGGAATTTTATGCCCCTTCACAGACACACCAGAGATTATCTATATCAAGGAACATGAAATTATCAACGTAGACCATTTTATGTTGCATTTTTGCCCTTTCTGCTTAATACATTTTATCATTAGGATGTAAACAAGGGAGAAAAGAAATCAAGAAAGAGAATTTCCAAGTAATAGAAAGTGGGGCCTTCTGGAGAATCAGTAGTAGGTAAAATGATGTTTTTTTTTTCCCTGCAGAGGCACACATGTGAGTCCCTCTTCATGTTTAGCTATAGCCCCCCTCATCACACTGGGGCACTAGGGGCTGCCTGACAAACACACACTGCATAATTATCCTTAGGTGGCTTAGCACACCCAGCACTTACCATTCTTCTGCCATCACCATGTCCTATAATTGTCATGGGCTCTTTGTAATTGCATCTTTCTAAGGGGTCCTGAGTAATAAATACCTGGCAAGAACTTTGGGAGAGCCTGAGGAGTCAGCTTCTGTGGAATATAGATCAGTTACAAAAAAACAAGAGAGAGGGAGGGGGCAAGAGAGAGAGAGACAGAGACAGAGGCAGAGAGAGAGAGAGAGAGAGAGAGAGAGAGAGAGAGAGAGAGAGAGAGAGAGAGAGAGAAGCAAACAGTCTGTTTGGAGTTTGGATAGCTACATGCTTTCCCACTATTGTAACTCTTTCTCTTCAGAGTAAGCTATGCACATAGACAAGTACCTACATTACACATAGCCAGGTGTGGTTATGATAAAGCAGAAGCCACTTAGCCTTTTAATGACTTTTATGGAAATTTCACCCCGCAGGCCTTCAAACGGTACACACACACACATTTGCGCATGTGCGCCGTGATCGCGCATGCGCGCCGCGATCGCGCATGCGCTCATAGAGGAAAGCCTCTCCTTGGTGATGAAAACACCTTATAATTCTCTATTGTCCCCATCTCCTTTATTTTTTCCTTCATTCTCTACAGATGGGCCTTTGTGCTGGCTGCACATGTGCATAAACACATAAGTGCATTTCTGCAGGTCTAAGGGATGAAGGAGTCCTTTGTGTGAATGGAGAGTCTGGTAGTAGTCGGGGTATCATCGCGCAGAAATCGCACAGCAGAGAAAAGACACTGACCTGGACTAAGGGAGACCAGTGCAGGCAAAGAGAAGAGCCTGTGTGGTGCAGGATTTAATGGTGGAAAAAAATGTGGAGGAAAGCTGAGTCAAGGCCACATCCTTTTCTTGGCTGAACTCCCTCAGTCCTTCATTCTTCACCACACAGCCCAGTACTATAGACTTGACAATTATGCAGTAGTTCTTTGCCATGAGGGAGAGAGTCTTTGCAACAAGTCTGTAAGCTCTCTGGGGCCGTCTCTTCTGATTTTATTTGGCCTTCTCTTTGAAACTCTATGGTGACTGCACACCAATATACGCACACTTGGGGAATACATTTCCAGCATCCTGCTCCCACATCCTGGCCCCTGCAGTGCACATGGTCTATATGACAATTTAAGTCTCTACTCATATTCAGCCAAGCACTTTAATTTAGAGAAGTATACAGTAATAAGCCTAATTAGATTAGTCACGAGCCTGGTTTTTCTACAAATATACAGAGCATGTAGGTTAGCGTTTTGGTCTATTTTGTGATGCTATAACAAAATACCTGAGGCCAGGTATTTTATAAAGAAAAGAGGCTTATTTGGCTCCCTATTTCAGAAGCTGAAAGTCCAAGCTCAGGCAGTCATGTTTGTTTAGGCTCTGGTAAGTGTCTTCTAGCTACATCCCAACATGGCAGATGGTCTCCCACAGCGAGAGTGTGTATAAGAGTGGCAAAAAGGTGAACAGAAGAGCGTTCTCTCATGGTAACAACCCACTCTCAAGGCAACTAATCCAGTCCTGAAAGACTTAACACACTCCCGCAAGATGGAAATTAATCACTCTTAAGGTGGCACCTCCAATGACCTGATTACCTCCCAGGTAGTCAGGTAAACTTTCTACCCTCTGTACTCTTATGCTGGTGACCCAGCCTCCAGCACATGAACTTTTTGGGGAACAAACCATGTCCAAATTACAGAAGTTACCCAGTAAAATACCAGTTTCATTAGCTGATTATAGAAGTTTATTTTTAACCTGGAGAAGGGCCTGGCAATCCACTCCCAAGGCAATCCTGAAATAGTCAGCCATTGAAAACCTTATGAGGGTCACTATGAGTCTGACACTGACTCAACGGCACCTAACAGCAACAACAACAACAATTTTTAACTTACATTGTTATTACCTACATCACCAGAATTGTTGATGTTGTTAGGTACCATGGAGTCGGTGTCTGACTCATAGCCACCTGGCGTACCACAGGGGAAACACTATTATCAGTGCTTCTCTGCTATTCATAGGGTTTTCAATGGCCAATTGAAATATATGGTTAGTATGTAAGGGAGCTGATTCGCTCTTCCCTACAAAAAACATTTACTAAGCCAGCCAGGTGCAGTGGCACACAGCTGTAACCCCAGTCACTTGGGAGGCAGAGGCAGGAGGATCACGAGTTTGAGGCCAGAGGCAGCCTATGTAACTTAGTGAGACTTTGTCTCACAATAAAAAAATAAAAAAGGGGCTGGGGGTGAAGCTCAGTGGTAGAGCACTTGCCTAACAGGTACAAGACCCTGGGTTCAACCCCTTAATACTGTAAGATAAAATATAAAATAATAATAAAATTGTTGTTTACGTCTTTTGTTCCATAAATATCAATTCATTCATCCTCACATCTGAAGACGGACTAATAACTATACAGCTTGACTCCAAAAATACATGAATATTAAACGACTTAGGACTTAACCGCTGTTTTATATCTTGGCAACTGATCTCATCAAGAAATGAGATTTCATCACATTTGACAAGCTGGTTACTTTTCAAATGCAAATTTAACAAGGCTTAAACATCCAAGTATCAAAGAAAGGGGTCAGAGGAACCAGGAGAACAGATGTTTCTTTGGCTGTCCTTTGTCAAGGTTCTGATAGAGTGTGCTGCAGAGAGGGACGCTCCCCTAAGAAGCTAGTGGTGCCTCTGAAGCTGGATGTCCTACTTCTCTATAAAAAATGAATAGCATCCAGGCCTTGGAAGGCCACAGTGAAGAAACAGGTTCCCTTTTAGTCCTCTGTGCTTATTTCATCTCAACACACACATCGCCCACTGATTAAAAGGGACTCATCAGCAAGTTGTCTTCTATGACATTTTCTGGAACAAACACTGGTAGCTTCCTACAAGCCCCAACTGGTATGAAGTGACATTTTCATGGCCTTTCTTCTGAATTTGCATTAGATATGAACCTAGGACATCACTCTGCCTTCCCAAGGAGTTATTATTATTGTTTTGTATGATTTTGTTCAGTGGTTTGGAGCTAATAGGTCAATCTTATCAACAACCTGGGAACTGACTTTCACAGGTAACTTAGAAGGATCTTCTCCCTAGAGACACAAAGAGACAGAGTCCAAATCTAAGAGAGAACATGGAAAGAGGGGAACTAACATAGGTTGGGGCTGGGATTTAGCTCAGTTGGTAGAGCGCTGCGCTGCAGTCTCTGAGGTCCCGAGTTCAATTCCCAGCACTGCAAAAATGGGAGAAGGACCTGGCAATCCACTCCCAAGGCAATCCCGAAACAGTCAGCCATTGAAAACCCTATGAGGGTCGTTATGAGTCGGATACCAACTCGATGGCACCTAACAACAACAACAAACATAGGTTGGGTGCCCACCCTCCGCCTGGCAGGAATACACATTGTTTCATTGCGCTCTCACATAAACAAGAGTGAATCAAGAATTACTAAGAAGAATTAGGTCACAACTCCCAGGCCATTGAACATCCCAGCAAGCTGCTTCCTGGAGGGTAAATAGGAAATTCAGATACAGTCACCAAATCCCGTGGGGATTAAAACACAGTAAAGATGCCCTCGAAGCAAACCATTCACTCTCATCCGCTCCAGTATCCCTCTAATAAGTACTGTTGGGCTCAAAGGAATCTCTTGATGCAGGCGATGGTTCAGCCCCGTGGAATTATGTCTGCCTGCTCAAAGGGCCTAACCAGTCTGGGGCAAGACCACTCCCACATTCTCATAATTCTTGCTGTCTTGTGGAAACGCCCCCAGCATGTCCCCCAAGGCTTTCCGTCTTCAGAGCTTGGTCCATACTGAGGCCCTGCTGAGAGGAGTGGGAACTTAAAGAGGCAGAGCCTCATGGGAAGTGGCAAGACCGGCCATCACACCTCCCTCTGCTTTCTTACCCACATGTGGTCTATCCCTCTAACACACACTCCTGCCATTGTGGTCTCACAAGATGCATCCAAGAGCACCCTCACCACAGCCAATGCCATGCTGTTTGGACTTTCAGCCTCTCTTGACTGTGAACTAAACAAACCTCTTTTCTTTATAAGCACCTAGCCTTGGGTATTTCATTACAGCATGAAAACCAACCAAATAGAACTCCCTTTCTGGTAGGAATGAGGTCTGAGGTGTTTCTCCAGGTTCTCTATATTTTGCTCTAAGAGCACCATGTGTGTGTCTCTATTGGTGGAAAGACTGTACTGCGGACATACAGTTTCCATGCATGTTGCTCCACCAGACCCAGAACAGTGGAAAGGTGGAGGCAGGATCTGATTCCTACATGTCTGGCCCCAGGTATGAGGTGCTCACTCAGTGTTTTCTAGCTGTCACTACACTCTCCATGGAGGGCAGTATAGCTGATTAAATGTGGCAGCAGCTTCTATGACATACCTCCCACTGCAGAATGGGATCTGCTCCTTCTCCTTTGCATGTGGGCTGCCCTATAGATCACGGGATCAATACAGGAAGGTAAAAGTGATTCTCCATCCATTCTGGTCTAAGTTTCAAGGGGTCTGGCAGCTTCTGCCTTGGGAACTGGACCTCTGAGCCTCCATGCAAGAATTCTGACCGCTGTTCTTGGCAGAGCACGTGGACACTCCCACCATGAGAGGAATGGGGAGAGAGAGGCCCAGATGAGCCACGTCTTCCTGCCACCCTGGTAAACCACCAAGAGTATGAGCAAAGTCACCAGTGTTCCTCAGACCAGTCCAACTGCCACCTGAAACCACCGAGCGACCCCAGTTAAAGCCACAGAGAACAAGAGAATGTCACATCAAGCCTAGCCAAATTTCTGACCCATAACAAAAATGTGGGATGAAACGAAATGGTTACTATTTCAGGCCACAAAATTTTGGGATTGCTTTTTTTCTTCTTCTTTTTTTTTTTTTTTTTTTAATCCAAGGAATAGAGAAGAACAAAACAGCGATGTCGATCTTAATGTCCTGGAGGTGGTAATGGGAAATAAGTGTGGAAAGGGTGGGGGTTGGTGAGGCTAGAAATGCCTGAGAGCTTTGAGTCAGCAAATCTAAACGTATGTATTCTATGAGGTTCCAAAGAATTCCTTTGGCTGCAGAGTTAGGAGTAGTCTTAGATAAGTCATTAACTTCTCCATTTCTTCACTTGTAGAATGAAGGATTTCATCCACTCCATGACAGGAGGTGTCCCTGCTTATATAGATACTGTTCAACTTTAAAGCATTCTTCTTCCTATTTTCTCTCTCCCTCCCTCCTTGTCTTTCTTTTTCTCTTTCTCTCTCCTTTCTTCTTTTTCTTTCACTTTCTCTCTCTCACCCCCCCTTTCTCTCTCTCCCTCTTCCTCCTCCTTCTTCTATCTCTATCTCTATCTCTATCTCTATCTCTATCTCTATCTCTCTCCCCTTTGTAATTCCAGCCATGATTTCAATCATAAATAGAGGGACAACTTTATCCAGGGAACATGTGTTCATATTTCCAGATAGACTAAAAGGTGTACTGACCACACTGGGTTTGAAGGCATTTCCAGAGATTGGAGTTTTACCTAAGCGAATCCCAGTAAAGGTTGCCTTTGATATAAAGCCTTAAAAGCACAGCAAGGATCATTTCCATCTGGAAAAAGTTGTTTTTATCTCTTTTCTTCCTTCTCTCTGTCTTCATCTGTCAAAGGGCTTCATCCCTCCCATATTCTCTCCATTACTGGTGTGCATATTAAGTTTTAACTCGATCATACCTGTCAACACTATTGAGGGTCCACTAATAGGACCGACCTCTACATGTCTGTCAGTGTGTGCTGTGGGGACTTGTGTGTTGCAGTGATGCTTAAAGCAATGCCACCAGTATTTCAGATACCAGCAGGGCCATCCATGGTGGACAGGTTTCATCTGAGCTTCCAGATGAAGACAGACTAGGGAGAAGGACCCGGCAGCCCACTCCTGAAACAATTGTTGTTGTTGTTGTTGTGTGCCGTCGAGTCGGTATCCGACTCATAGCAACCCTCATAGGGTTTTCAATGGCTGACTGTTTCGGGATTGCCTTGGGAGTGGATTACCAGGTCCTTCTCCCATTTGTGCGGTGCTGGGAATTGAACTCAGGACCTCAGAGACTGCAGCGCAGCGCTCTACCCACTGAGCTAAATCCCAGTCCCCCTGAAACAACTAGCCACTGAAAACCCTATGAATAGCAGAGAAACACTGACAAATACAGTGCTGGAAAATGAGCCCATCGGCTAGAAGACATTTAAAAGACAACTGGGGAAGAGTTGCCTCCTCAAAGTAGAGTTGACCTTTATGACAGGAATGGAGTAAAGGCCCCGAGACCTCTATTTGCTTTTGTGGCACGACTCAAAATGAGAAGAAACACCGTGTCTGCAACACTGGGCTCAAACATTAAAAGGCTGTGTGCACGGCATAGTGCCAGATAGTGTTTTGTTCTGTTGTTCACAGGTCACCATGAGTCAGATCTGACTCAATGGCATCCAACAACAATATGACTGAGGTTGTAAAAAGCAAGACAGTACAGTTTTGTTTGATTATCTTTCATCAAAGTTCTGATATTACTTTATAAAGAAGAGAAGGTAGTGAGAACCTCGAATTCCCAAGTTTTTAGATTTGGCCAAGCTAAATGTGACTCCAACAGAAGCTCAGGTACCCTGGCTGAGAAACAAGGGACCTTCAGGACCCTGACCAGGACAAACTCTGAACTCATTCTCAGAAATGCCATCTTATAATGACATTATCTGGCATCTTTCTTTTTTTTTTTTTTTTTTTTTTGAGGTACTGGGGGTTGAACCCAGGGCTCTGCGCTTGCATGCTTTGCAAGTGCTGGTCCACTGAGCTGCACCCCCAGCCAATTTTTTTACTTTTTGAGACGGGGTCTCACTAAGTTACACAGACTGCTTCTGGTCTCGAACTTGCAATCCTCCTGCCTCCACCTCCCAAGCCGCTGGTGCATGTGCCACCCAGCAGCGTATCCTGACTCTTAAAAAAGAGGAGCTGAATACTTTTTATGGGACAGAATGACCCACCACAGCTTCAGGCCCAGAAGCTTTGAGATCTGCCTTTCTGAGAGAGTGGGAGAGCCTATTCCCAAGTGGAGAACGGGCATATCTGAATGACCAGGAAAGCATTTGGAAACCACATTGGCCCAGCAGCAACTGCCCAAATCAGAATCTCCAGGGAGGGAACCATGAGAAGTCCTTACAAAACTCCCCCAGGGATTCCACACTTGGGGGAGCATCGGTGCCCACACATGAGCTCAGACACAGGAATGCATGTGCACACACACACACACACACACACACTCACACACACCCTTTCCCCATGCTTAAGATCAGATTCCTCAAGAATCCTAACAAGTCATCAGACAACCCTCTGGGCCCCCTGAGAACTGACTCCCAGTCACCGCATCTTCCCCTTGGGAGGTGATACAGTAACCAAATTACATCTAGAAGCTTCAGAGGCTTTGTTCTCCTGAGCAGCTGAACTTTCCAAAGAGCTGAAGATTTCCCCGCTTTAGCACCGAGCCATTTTTCTCTCCAAAATAATATTTCAACAATTTTGGATCTGAGACTCACTAAACCGAATGGCATGTGTTCATTTCCCACATATAATTTGGCTTCCCTTTTATCATCCAAGGTTGTTATCATCCACCTTTCCTTTTATGCTGGGACCAGATGGAGGAGTGTATTACTGGAGGCTTCAAAGACCTCCGAGTGACAGTCAAAAGCAAATGAACAGTTCATGACTAACAAGCCACAAATAAAGAGGCCAGAAGCAAAGACAGAGGACAGGCAGGGAGCCAAGGAAATAAAATGTGGATTAACTTCAGACAGGGTAAGATTTGGGAAACGTGTTCTCAACAGGCGTGGATTCTTGGGCTTGATTTTCCAGCTAGAGCCACTGTGGTGCACTGGCAAAAATCTCAGGACTAAAGGACCCCCTGTGGCCGCCTCCCTCGAGGTCTCCCTCCAGCCCTCCCTGGCTACTTCCATGCTTCTCACTGTGGGCCTGAAGTGAGTAAAGGCTACGGCTGCCCCTCTGTGACCCATCTGGGGCTGTACTTTGTAATCTTTTAGAGAGTTCAGGGATCTTTGACTTACTTCCTGGGCCATGGCTGGTTCCAGAGACGAGGCTCCTACACAAGTGAGTTCCAGAGAGATTAGGAGCTACTAGTTTTCCTTCCCCCACACGGCTGTCAGCTTGTTGTGCTGTGGGGCTTGTGTGTCGCTGGGATGCTGAAAGCTATGCCACTGGTATCTCAGATACCAGCAGGGCCACCCATGGTTGACAGGTTTCAGCTGAGTTTCCAGACTAAGACAGACTAGGGAGGAGGACCTGGTAGCCCACTCCTGAAACAATTAACCATTGAAAACCCTATGAATAGCATAGAAGCACTGTCAGATACAGTGCCTGAAAATGAGCCCCACATGCTGAGAGGCATTCAAGAAACAACTGAGGAAGAGTCTACTCTTCCTCTCAAAGGAGAGGACTCTCAAAGGAGAGTCTACTTTGATGATGGGAATGGAATAAAGCCCCTGGGACCTCCTTTTGCTGATGTGGCATGACTTAAAATGAGAAGAAATACAGTGGCTGCTACAATAGGCTCAAACATGACAAGATCATGGGCATGGCAGGTATTGGGTCATGCTTTGCCCTGCTGTACTCAGGATCACTATGAGTCAGATCTGATTTGACCGTCGCTACGAGACAGCACCTGACAACAATCCAGCTTCCTTACTTTGCTCCTAGAACTACCTCCTTTAGGATTCCCATGTTCAATGACTGATCCTGCCTCGTCTCTCCAAACTAAAAGCGTGGGCTCATCTGTTGGGCTGTGCCTGTCCGGGATGGGAGACTCCTACCCACGCAGATCTTGTTGCTCACACCACAAGCACCCAGTACTGCAGAAACCTCTGAGAAGGGACGTGTCCACCAAGAGTTCACTACGTTCCTCTAAATGACCAGCCTCAGGGGACACATGCTCTCTGGAGCTGAGGTGGCCTCTGGGAGGAAGGGAAGTCCTCAGACGCCACTCATCAGAGCACAAGGCCGGGTGGCCAAGAACAATGGGGATTTACCAGCTTAAGTCACAGGCGACGTGACCTAAGAGGTCTCCCCTGCAACTTACAAAGCCAAGTCACTGAAACGGCATCACAGAGAAAATCCATGCTGCTGTCATCAATACAGACAGAATGTAGGTGTGATTTAATTAGAAAGGGAGATCTGGGAGATGGACTCGTGTTTGTATTTGGGTCACCTTGCAATTTATCTGGCTACCCTTCTTCAGGCTTCTTTTTATAGGGACCAGTCTTTGCTTTGCCTCCAATTATCACTCCACCCTCTGCCCTACTTTCCCTTCGATTTCTTCCCTTCTGGCTCTTCCTGAGGCAAGGAGGAAGAGGGAGATTTGCTGTGAGCTGCAGAGTTTGTGGTGATGAGCAGAGCCGTGGGAGTCAGAGGTGGAGTTGGTGCTCTGGAGCTGCCCCTTGCTGGCCGTGGCTCAGCTGCTTAATTTCTGGGAGACTCAGCACAATGCCGCTCTCCATAGAGTGGAGAAAGAATAAAGACGTAGAAAGGATGCCTGTTGGAGGAGACGGCATAGTACAGTTGTGGGTATCACCGAGTCAGCTCTTCTGAAGCTCCCAGCATAGACTCAGGAACACAAAGGCACTCCCTGGGTGATGTGGCGCCCCTCAGGCACAATCTGCCCTCAGGATGCTCTCAGAGCATGCTTAAGATTTAACGGTCTCTAAGGACACGTACTGTTTGTTTTGTTTTGTTTTGTTTTGCAGTACTGGGGGGAGGGTTAAGCCAGGGCCTCACTATGCCAGCGCTCCACCACTGAGCTGCCCCCCAGCCCCTTTTTTATGTTTTAGTTTGAGTCAGGGTCTCGCTAACTTGCACAGGCTACCTTGAACTCACAATCCTCCTGCCTCAGCCTCCCGAGTTGCTGGGGTCACAGGCGTGTGCCACCAAGCAGACATTCTCGAGGACCCATTTGAACAAATAAGAATTACTTTTTAGGAGCACCCATGTCGGTTCGCATTTTAAAACTGTTCAAAGACTTTCAATTTATTCTCACAGTCTCAACCACAGCATTGATGTGTATGGTAACGCCTTGCTTTTACAATAAATACAAGGAGAATTCTCATTCTCATTATCCAGATTTCCAACTAAGTAGAACCCAGACCAACTACAGGGTTTTGCACACGCTTATTTCTTTCTTTTCCTCAAGTGACGGCACACTTTAACAACATTGTCCCACACGTCTATTGGTTAATATGGGGTCGCTGGGGGGCTGTTGTTACTCCTTGTCACACTCCCTCTCACCCCCTGCCTGGAGGGTTAGCTTCTTGGTCTCTTGTACCACCAGGTACTGAACACCATGGGACAGGTCCCCTCAATAAGCCCATAAAGACTCTGTCTTTGGGGCTGGGGATGTAGCTCAGCGGTGGAGCACTTGGCTAGCATGGGTAAGGACCTGGGTTCAATCCCCAGTACTGCAAAAAAAAAGTAAAAAAATAAATAAATAAAAAATAAGACTGTCATTGTATGTACTGCTGCTTCTTCCAAGAATGACCCCCCCCATCCTGTTTTAACATACTGTATGATGCTTCTGGAAGCCAGAAGCAAATGCCACACAAACGCCAGCTTCCTGGGGAGATGGCCCCAGCTGCACACCAGCACACGCCGTTCATGGGTTCATACATCTGCCACCTCCGCCAGGCTTAGGGCTGTCAGTGACTCAACGTGCATGAAGACCACCTGGGAATCTCTTTCAAATAGATTTGGATTCTGTGAGTCCGGTGTGAGGTGTGAGATTCTGCATTTCCCCCAGCTCCCAGGGGATGCCACTGTCCCTTAGATTCCACCTAAGGGACAGGCTTTGAAGAGCAGGGGTGAAATCTCAGGCCCTGCATCATCGTCTTTGGACACAGCTGCCCAGCAACTCAACTAGGAAGAGGAGAAGGGAAGAGATCAGGGCTGCCAGCCGCATGAAGGAAGAGGTTTGGGTGGGGGTTGGGAGGAAGCAGATTAGAGAGAGCCGGTAGAACCAGAGAGGAAAAGGAGGGAGGACAGAGTTAGTGAGGAGACAGGAGGCAATAAAGAGAGGAAGATAAGCAGTGGGCAAGGCAGGCAGAGAGAAGACAATGGAAGGAAAAAAAGAAGAAAGCAAAGACAAGAAGAAAGAGATGGCCAAGGGTGAGAAACAGGTCAGCTGACCTCACCCATGGGGTAGAATCTGGCCTCTGTTATCTGACAGCTGACCTTCCTGATGCGGGATATGATGTCTCCAAACTTGGGAGCTCCAGGCCACTGAGGAAGCAGGCACAGACCTACAAACCTTCATTCTATGCTTCTTTCTGCCCAAGTGATTTAGGATCGAGCTATTACAGTAACAGTCTGCAGCCGTACCACTGTGGTGTCCCATCCCGTCAGATCTTGGATGCTAATCAGGGTCGGGCCTGGTTAATCCTTGGATAGGAGACCGCCTGGGAACACCAGGTGCTGTAGGCTTGGGAGAAGGACCTGGAAACCCACTCCCAAGAAACAATCAGCCATGGAAAACCCTGTGAATAGCAGAGAAGCACTGACAATAGTGTTTCGCCTATCGTACAAAGGGTTGCTATGAGTTGGATACTGACTCGATGGCACCTAACAACAACAACAACAACAACAACAACAACAACATTACAGTGTGAGTCTGCAGCTGTACCACCCTGGTATCCAGTCCCATCAGATCCCGGGAGCTAAGCAGGGCCGAGCCTGGTTAGTCCTTGGATGGGAGACCACCTGGGAACACCAGGTGTTGTAGGCTTGGGAGAAGGACCTGGCAGCCCACTCCCAAAATACAATCAGCTATTGAAAACCCTATGAACAGCAGAGAAGCACTGACCATTGTGTTGGGCATGGCACAGGGTCCGGTAGTGTTTCCCACTGTTGTACCTAGCTTTGGACCCAACTTGATGACATCAAACCACAGCAAGAAAAGCTTCAACAGTAGAAGGTCTGTTACTGAAAGACTGCAAACTGATTATCCATGAAAACAACCCAAACCAAAGTTACCTGGTACAGTTCGATCCGTTGTTCAGGCACTCTGGCTTTTGGGTTCTGCAAACGAAAGACTCGGAACTCCGCTTTCACCAAGTTAGAAGCATTCTTCTCCATGGCAGAGACATCAAACCGGACAATTCGGAAGTAAGGTCTGTAGAAAGTGGGCGGGATGGCGTCTGTAAAGAGTTAGGGCAATCATTGAAGAGGGTAAAAGACCGCAGCAGGAGATCATCCCAAGAAACCATAAGGAAAATATCTACAGAATGATTTGGTTTCCAATGGCCAATTTTCTACCATTAACAATGTAACCAGAAAAAAGAAGAGAAAGAAAAGAAACATGTGCTTTGGGTTATAGGGGTAGCAGATTAATAGAGATTAAGAAACCACTTATAACTATATTTGAGAACATGCAATTAACCCTGTCCTTTGAAGGTTGACAGAGTGGTGGAAAATCCTAGAATGTTATGAATTTGAACAAGGTCATGACAGTTGATGATGGGAGAGAGCTGTCAGGCTTGCATAGGCTTTAATCAGAAGTGCCAAGAAAATAGCTCCTAATGGCAAGCAGTTTGACCATGTATATATTTTTTTTCCTTGAAAGTTTGGCATCTAAATACTTTGCTTTTATCCAGTCTCATGTATTCCATGTCTTTTGGCTTTGATAGTTTGGGTTTTCACACACGTATGATCAAGTCATGGTCAGGAGATCCGAATAAACAAAACCATACCTATAAACTGGCCAGGGGAGGTCCAGCCTTAAAATTCTTTATTCAGGAAAACATTTTAGTAGGAGGTCATCCTAGCTAATAAAGAGAAAGGATCAGGGCAAATTTCTTCAGTTCTCAATCATGTAAGCAATACAGCCGCAGAATAGGATACAACAATTTCAAGATCATGGGTTGCTTAGAGTTTGCTGATATTTTCTAGTAATCTGCCATTGCTTCTAAATAGACACCCCAACCCCAAACCAGGTCCATTCTACCCCGCTGCTTCCATATTAGAGAGAGCAACATTCATTTGCTGAGCACCAACACCGGACAGACCATTTACCACTGTATGATTCTACAATCTCCTGTGAAACCCTCCTGCAAGATTACCTTCCCCATTCCAGAATGTTCCATCCAATCAGGAGGCTCTGTTTCTATGGTTTGTTCGGTTACATAGCCTCAGGATGGCATAATAAGTCACAATTGTTTCTCTACAAATGTTTTTATTACTTCTGCATTAAGTTGGTTTACCTTGCAGAGACTGTAAGTTACCAGGTCTTTCTTATTTCCTCACATATTCAGGACAGATTATACATAGAGTTCACCAAATATCTCCTGTTTGCATAGTTGGTCACCAATGGGAGTCTTGAAAGACTCAGGTATCTGGCCGTTGGCAACACTGACATCTTAATAAGTAAGCAAGCTATGTTTCTGATCTTAAAAGAGAAATAAATATCTTTTGTGATTTCTTAGTAAATCCATGCCTTTACAATTTTGCTGAGGGGGAAAAATGCTAGGAACACACCACTATTTCCTCATCCCAAGAGCTCTGCAATCCCCCCCCCCCCTTGAAAGCTTTTCCCATCTCTTTTCCTATGCACTTGAGCCCCTCTGAATCCAGGCTTATGGTGAAGTGGTGAACTCCAAGCCATGGCCTGCTCCATGCTGCTTCATTAAAACGACCGTGTGAATCGAGGCTTTGTAGCTTGTGAACCAGAAGTCCCACAAACAAACAAACAAGTAAACAAAATAAAAACAACCAAAAAAATCCAAAGCATCCAGATTTCGGAGAAAGGAGTGTTCATGCAGACACAGCAATGCCCAACTGCATCACCACTGTGAAAAAGTGGGTGGGCAATTTCTAGGCCAGGGAGCATGGGGCAGTAGAAAGGTGTTTGGAGCCCCCTAGCCTAACACTTTGAAAAGGTGGCTACTAACAATAAGTAGATCTTTTTCTGCTCTGGAATATACCCATCCCAGCGATTGGAAAGGCCAGCCTTAACCAGCTCCGCTGAGAACAGGCCAGACTCCCAGACAGCAAGCTGGGCAGGGCTGGGGCCAGGCTCTCTGGCTTTGCACATCCTCTGGGCCAGAACCTTCCACAGGCCAAGCAGCTGCATTCATCTTCACCCGTCCTCCGCATTAGGCAACGGCAGCTCCAAACATCCTTTGAAAGAGCATCCTGGAAGCGCAGAGCTCATTTAGTTTGCTTCCTGTCATTAGCAAGAATAAACATCTCATTCATTCCCCCCCATTTGCTTTCAGCAGAGCCCCCCCCACCCAAGACCTGTCCTGCTTCCACCAACTCCCATCTTTCACACCCACCGGCCCCGGTCTTATCCTTCCATCAAGTTTGTAAATAAGTGCTCTTGAGATTTATTTTTATTCTCTTTTGTGTTTATTAAACTTTGAACATTTTTTTCGCCCTTCCTCTCTGGTCTTCTGCCCACACACTCTCTTCCTTTTTACGGCTGCCTGGGACCACGGGGTCAATTTTGTTTCTTCTTCTTCTAAGCAAATCATCCAAGGATCCTGCCCTAGGCTTTTGAGTTCTGAAGGGGCGTCTGCAAATATTTACAAGAGGAGCTTGATGGTTAAGTAGGGCTGTTCTGCTCCCGTCTCTGCACAGGGGCAGACGGCCCTTCTCCCTGCTGGCTCTTAGAACCATCCAGGCGATTCAGATCGCAATGGCCTGAGGATGCAAACAGGAATCTTGAGGTTCTCAGTTTACAAATGGAAGCAACTCATGCACAAGGTGACAGCGCCGTCCAGCAGCACATCAGCGACTCAGCTCCGCTCTTGTAAACCACAGGGAGGCGACCAGGCCTGCAGGAAACAGCCAGAGGCCTTCCCCACACCCTTGCTCCAGCACAAAAGAACAGGATAAAAAATGTGCTGACCGAAGGGTTACCGCATCCAAGGGGTAATCCCAGCTGTCCCTGCTGTCATTCACTGTGGGTCACAGGCCCCTTGCCTGGCAGAGGGACCTGTGCAACCTGCCAAAAGTGTTCTCATTTGGGGTAAAAAAGAAACAAACAAACAAAAAACGCCGCAAATTGCTCTGGCCTGCTCTGTGCCCCTGTCCCAACTTCGTAACTGCTCTTGGAGAACCGAAGGAGGCCTGCGTGCAGCCAGCCAGGACGCAGCAGGCTCTCCCCTGGGCTCAGCGCGCCAGGGCGGCCGGGGAGGTGTTTAATGGCTTGTGCAGCCCCGGTCCGCCCACTTGGAGGGACGGAACTTTTTCCTCTGCTTCCTCCAAGAGCTCATTTCCCCCTCTGGAAGGGCAGCGCTCTCTAAAGCCCTCTGTGACTGCAATCCTAGTTCCTGTCCCCTTGCCAGGTGGCCAGGTACTTGCCACGGCCTTTGCCAACACACCCACACTCGCATCCTGGCCCGTTCCTTCCTCTCCGCTCCTGACCCACTTTTTCAGTTCAATCAATCGATTTTCCTTCAAGCCTCTGGACTTCCCACCGCAGGCCAACTCCAGTCCTCTCCCCGTGCTTTCCCAGCCACCTTCCTCGCGGGGAAAATCTTTCACATAGAAGATTCCATGTGTCAGCAAGTGAGCAGAGCCTCTACCTGTACAGTCCGCTGGAATCAATTTGGGGAAATAGAGAGAGGGAAAAGAAAAAGGAAATCTAACTAGTTATTAATTTCCAAAGTGACAGTATATACAAAAACCCTAAATGCCACATTTAATCATATATTATTGTTGCTGGGGGGTGCCATCAAGTTGGGTCCAACTCATCATGACCCTAAGTACAGCAGAACGAGACACTGCCCAGCACTATGTCATGCACACGATCTTTCTGTGTTTGAGCCATTGTTGCGGCCACTATGTTTCTTCTCATTTTGAGTCATACCACATCAGCAAAAGGAGGTCCCAGGGGCTTTCCTCCACTCCTGTCATTAAGGACAACTCCACTTTGAGGCTGGGGTTTAGCTCAGTTGGCTGAGTGCTGCTTAGTGCTCTCTGAGGACCTGGGTTCCATCCCTAGTCCCACAAAAATGGGAGAAGGACTTGGCAGCCCGCTCTCAAAAAATCCCTGAAACAATCAGTCACTGAAAACTCTATGAATAGCACAGAAGCACTGACAGAGTGCCAGGCATGGCACAGTCTTGAGGAGTGTTTCGTTCTGTTGTACATAGGGTTGCTATGAGTCAGACATGACTCGACGGCACCTAACAACATCAACTACTTTGAGGAAACAACTCTTCCCCAGTCGTTTCTTGAATGCATTCAAGAAATTGAACCACATACTACTTTGTAAACATTACTGGTTGACTGGAATCTATTCAAAATAAGTTACTAACTGATTATATACTGTCTTCCCTGTACATGCACACCTTAACCTCGGGGATCTTTTCTTATAGTTCTTCAGTTCTTCCCAACCCAGGGCTGACTTTACAAGGCTGTGACCTGACCAGGCACACCGAGTCCCCATGCTCAGAAAGGCTTCATTCCTGCATTTAATGCCCTGTGGTCACTTTGTGGAAGCCTCAGTTGTTTTATCTTTGAACCCACACTTTGTGCGTGAAGCCCCACGAGGTCCTGGCGCACGTGCAGGGGTCTGGGAACCCCCACTCCGTGCTGATCCACCTCCCCATGACTCTCTGCCTCCCACTCCCTGCCCCGTGGTGTCCCTGGTGACATCCAGCCTTTCCTGGCCCACCTCGTGACCACTGTAAGCCTCTCCTCCTTAGAGAGCGGGGGTCAGGCACACGACCCAGGATACTTCAGAGCAGGGCATGGTGGCAGCTGTTCCGGCTGCAAGATGGCCGTCCCACTCTGTGATCAGTGGCAGCACAGTAGGAACGTGTCTCTTGCCTCTCTTAGTCTACGTGCCTCACACATTGCACTGCAGAGTTTGCAGCCCCTGTATTGGGGTGGTGGGCCCCTGGGGAGGGCGCGCCTGGCTCAGTGAGGCATCAGTCTGGTAGGTGGTGTCAGGGAGGCTATAGAAGCTGACGGGTGGCACTCTCCAAACTGCGGGGCATAGGTCTCCATGTCTATGAGGGTCTCTCACTCTGAGATATCCCCAGGCCCAAGGGCACGTAATAGCAAACTGGCCGTTGAAAAAATTGGCAGAGCCGGGCACAGTGGAGCATGGCTGTAATCCCAGCGGCTTGGGAGGTGGAGGCAGGAGGATTGCAAATTTGAGACCAGAGGCAATCTGCATAATTTGGTGAGATCCTGTCTCAAAAAAGTAAAAAAGATGGGCTGGGGGTGCAGCTCAGTGGTCCAGCACTTGCAGAGCATGCAGGCGCGAGGCCCTGGGTTCAACCCCCAGTACTGGGGAAAAAAAAAAAAAGGTGGAGGAGAGAAGACCATGGACTAAAGTAAAAAGTTACATATTCTAGAATCTTCTATAGTACTATTTTCTTGCTCTTTGAACAAGAGGCCTCCTATTTTCACTTTAAAGAAATTTCCCGCACATTTTGCAGCTGGTCCTACTGTGGCCAGGCAAAGTGAGAAGACCCCAGTGCAATAAAGGATCTTTAAGGCAACCTCAGTTCTGAGCCCAGATCCACCACTGCTGCACTGAGTGTCGGCAAGAACGTTATCTGGTTTCTCCGAGCCCATTTCTTCAGCTATATCACGGGATAAATACATAGTGAATGGGGCTGTCAGGATGACATGAGCAAGCAGATGGGAAGCCAGAACTCTGGGTCTAGCGCACATTTCCAATCAGGTCCCTTCCTGTTCCCCTTCCTGTCCTGCATGAAAGCTGCCAAGCAGTCCCTGGGCCCTTGCGGATGCCCTCAGGAGAGAAAGCTCTCTTGCTGCCTGACAGACTTCATCACAAGAGCAGAGAATGAATAGGAGCTGCTGGGTGAGTAATCTGGGGGGGTGTATGAAAAGCTCTATGTACTGCCATTCCTCTGTCCTCCCGCTAAAGATCTCGGCATGAGGCAATTCCACTCTCCACTGCCATCCTCCTAGGAGGAAAAAGACAAAATTGAAGGAAGGTCTTAAAATATCACTGATAGGTACTTTTCAAGAGAACACAGACATGGAGCCTGCCAGAAATACACCAAGGCTGTCCAGAGCTTAGCCTTTAGGCAGGGGAAGCTTTCAACCATACACCTGTCAATAAGTTATTTCCTATTAGGTTGGCTGCCTGCAGCGGTACGACTATGGTGTCTGATCCCGTCAGATCTCTGAAGCTAAGCAGGGTTGGGCCTGGTTAGTCCTTGGATGGGAGACTGCCTGGGAACACCAGGTGCTGTAGGCTTGGGAGAAGGACCTGGAGACCCACTCCCAAAAAAACAATCAGCCATTAAAAACCCTGTGAATAGCAGAGAAGCACTGACAATAGTGTTTTGCCTGCTATATGTAGGGTCAGTATGAGTGAGACACCCACTCGACGGCACCTAACAACAACATTAGGTCGGTCACACCACCAAATTGTCAGGAAGAGAAATGTATGACATGTTGAAATCTTGGATCCAGGATCTGCAGGTACTTGCTGTCTTGGCTAAAGCTGTGGTTCTCAAAGTGACATCCTGAACCCACAGCACCGGCCTCACCTAAGGATCTGTGATAAATATACGTCATCCAGGGGCGCGTGATGTACAGCTCACTGAGAACCACTGTGACATGTACTAGACACAGTTGACTTGTCGCTGGTTGCCACTGTGCCAATTCACAGCAGCAAGCAGATGAGTAGGGTGCAGGAGATCAGGAGAAGACGACTTAGTGTCTCACAGCGGGTTTCTTGGAGCCAGCACTGAGCAAAACTCCGGAGGGACCCTGGTCCTTGAAGAGTGTGGTCGGGGAGCTTCTAAGCTAAACCAGAAGGGTCGGTAGGTCAAAGTGAAAGACAGAAGGCGTGGGTATGAAGGACTGTTCTGTTCGCAGCCTGGAGGGTTTTTGTGTCTTCCTGCCTGAGGTACTCAGGAGCGACTTGAATTTCCATCCCAAGCTGATCTCATTCCTAGGAGAAAAGATGCAAGATGCTTCCAATGCAGGACCAGCTCCTGCTGACCAGCATGATCTAGGGGGTCCTACACAGCACGGTTTCTCAAAGAACAAGGATGGTGGTCTGCATTTAGCAGATGCCTTGAGAGATTCTGATGCACTGTAAAATTTGAGAACCACTGAAATAAAGAACAGGGGGAAAAAATCCACCCAGAAAAACAGAAGGACAGAAGAGCATCTAAGCTTTTGATCAGGCATTATACATATTTTCTAAAAAGGACAGAGAGAAGAGGAAATTGCAGCAACACAAGAGCTCTTAAGCTCTTGAAATGAAAAACAGAATTCCTCCGTGATTTGCCTACTCATGTGCCTTGACTGTGCTTTTCAAGAGAGCACGGAGCTTTGCAAATACTGATGCTTGGGTCTGAGCCCGCAGAGTCTAGTTAATTGGACTGGGGTGGGCTTTGCTAGGGTCCTCAAGGGGTTTTGGCTGCAGCCGTAACACTGTGGTGTCTGATCCCCTCAGATCTCAGAAGCTAAGCAGGGTCAGGCCTGGTTAGTCCTTGGATGGGAGACTGCCTGGGAACACCAGGCGCTGTAGGCTTGGGAGAAGGACCCGGCAGCCCACTCCCAAAAATCAATTCGCCATTAAAAACCCCATGAACAGCAGAGAAGCACTGACAATAGTGTTTTGCCTGTTGTACATAGGTCACTATAATTCAGAAAGCACCTAACAACAACAACAGGGGATTCTAATGCACATCCAGGATTGAGAATTCTTCACTGAGAGGAATGGGTAATGCTTAGCCTGGAGAAGGGAGGACTCAGAAACAGCAAATGCATTTGAGTTTCTAATACTTCATCGGGTTGCCAACGGGAAGGTCTTCCTTTCTATAGATCCAGGGAGTCACACACAAAAACAATTGTCTAATAATTTAGAAGAGTTTAAAATATAAACAAAGGATCTCATCACCCTCCAAGGTGGCAGTCTCCCACCTCCCTGGAAGAATTCACGCACTCAAAAGATGCACCGGGTCCTGAAAAATGCCGTGTGATTTCCTGATCCTGGCAGCAGTTTGAGCCAGGTGGCCCTGCAGTTGGCTTCTAGCTCTGTCATTACAACATGCTCATTTTGAAGCTCTCCAGAAATTGTTTTCTCCCCAACATCCCATCAGACAGTCTTCACTGATCACCACCATCAGAATCACGGGGGTGGGAGGGGGAGAGATTATTCATATCCTATACCTACTCAGTGATTACCAAGTGATTCTTTTTCACATTCAAGTTTGAGAACTTCTGCTCTAGATGATGCTGGTCTGAACCCAATGAACTTGGCCAAGGTTCCGTTCCCGGTACTCAGGGTTATGAATTAGTTTGTTGTTGTTGTTAGGTGCCATTGAGTCAATGTCCAACTCACAGGGACCCTACATACCACAGAGGAAACACTATTGTCAGTGCTTCTGTGCTATTCATAGGGTTTTCAATGGCGGATTGATTTTTGGGAGTGGGTTGCCGGGTCCTTCTCCCAAGCCTACAGCACCTGGTGTTCCCAGGTGGTCTCCCATCCAAAGACTAACCAGGCCCGACCCTGCTTAGCTTCCCAGATCTGATGGGATTGGATGTCACAGTGGTACAGCTGCAGGCATGAACTAGCTAGGAATGAGTAAGATACTGTATGGCCACCCCACCAACCTCACCATAAAAAGCATAGCCTGATCCCACTGTGGACTCAGAATCTTATTTCCAGACCCCTTTCTCATGTTATAATGGGAATCATTCCCATATTATATCCTTCGTCTCTGCAAAGATGATGTTTTAAGTCCCCTTTGAGAGATAAAGAAGTGAAATGAGAGAAAAATGCAGTAACTTTTGGCCAAGGTCAAGGTGAGGTTGGCCTTTCGATCCAAAGCCCCTGGCTTCTCCCAACATCTTCTGCCTTCTGTGCAAAAGCGTTCCCTGAGCGGAAGCCATGAATGTCACCCCAGGCAGAAACACCAACCCATGCACCGCTGCATGACTGCAAGAAGAACACAAAGAAGCCGTTCCCGCTCCAGCAAAGATCAACTTGATCTTGCAACACAGCTTGAGAAACTTTGCATTTAATGCAAAGCCCAGTATTTTCACTGATTCTCCCTAATAGCGTTACCCCGAGTTGAAGAGCTGAGGCTCACCTTGTGTTAATGACTCCCAATAAGAGGTACTTTGTTAATACCAGTATCACCCACGATCTTTGAGACCCCATACATTTATGCTACCCTGACAGCACCTAACAACCCCAAACAAATCCCCCGTAGCATCTACGGGCTGCCCTGCCCAATCCCCTCAAAGGAACAGAACAAACTCCCCAGGCCCCTTTCCAGAAATGATTACGCTTGCCTGCAGCTCAGCAGTGATTGGTGTGGACGTGGGACATGCTTAATGAGTGCAGTGGCCGCTCATTCCTGACATCCCTAGCTTGGAGGGAAGCAGTTTGGGGTTCATTAGCCATCCCCCAGAGTGCAGCCAGACATCAACCCACCAAATGGTCAGAGGGCAATAAACGAGCTAATCTTTGCATGTGCACAGACTCCGCCAGCAAGCAACCAAGACAATTGTGTCCTGGGGTTTCTGAAATTTGTCTTGGCACACTGGGTATGGATTTCATTTCACTACCGCATCCCAAACACTGCTGACATTCAAGTCCACAGCAATTTAACCTAAAATGACTGAGAAATAAACAGCGCATCGGCCGTGGTTTCTGATTTTCTCTCCGGCCATCCCCCCTATTAAATGTAACACAGCACCAGAGCAGAGCATCTGTGATTTATACTGGGTGTCTCCAAGAGCTGGGGCATGGGGTCCCCAGACTCGACAGGCCGCTGGCAGTGGAGAATCTCACTGTGTCAACATTAGCTGACGTGCTTTGACCTTCATAGGGCTGCTGTTTGAGACACCATGCACCGTCAGCAGGAGTACGCAGGTCCCTTCTTACACGGTGCGAAGAAAGTAGAATAACAGTGCCGTTGGCCCGTGGTGTTTGGTTTTCTTGAACTGTGACAGACATGGGGTTTCTAGTTTCTATTCTGAAGTTTCCATTGCCCCCATAAAACCCCACCTACTTGGGGACACCTATTTTGTTTATGGCACTGGGGTTTAGCTCAGTTGGTAGAGTGCTGCTCTATGCTCTCTAAGGCCCTGGGTTCAAGTCCCTAGCACCGAATAAAAGGGAGAAGGACCTGCAATCCACTCCTGAAACAATCAGCCATTGAAAACCCTATGAATAGCAGAGAAGCATAGATATAGCGCTGGGCCTAGCACAATGTCAGGGAGTGTTTCGCTCTGTTGTACATCAGGTCGCTTGAGTTGGACCTGACTCAGCAGCACCTAGCAATGTTTTATTTACAGTTCCTCCACATTTCTCAGCAAACTCAGGACAGGGTAGGAAGTTTTTGTAGGGTGTCCTGGGCCTGTGGCTGCTGAGAGACTACAAGCTACGTGGAACAGACTTGGAGGCAAGGGGCATGAACAGAGCAAGGCTTCACCCATGTTTGGGGGCAGGGGGAGAGCCAATGTGACAGATCCCTTCCTCACAGCCTCACAGCAGCAGGCTGTCTTCACAACTGGGATAGCCTGGTTGGTTGGTCGGTTTGGGAGTTTTGCTTTTTGGCCTTTGCCTGTTTGCAATACTTGGGAGTTGAAGCCAGGACCTTGCCACAGGGGCTCTACCAGTGGGCTGCATCCCCAGCCCCATTAAAACGAATTGAACTCACGATCCTCCTATCTCAGCCTCCTGAGTTGCTGGGATTACAGGTGTGCACCACTGTGCCCAGTGGTTTGCTTTGAGAGAGGGTCTTGCTATGTATCCCAGGCTGGCCTGGAACTCCTGATCCTCTGCCTCAGCATCCTGAGGGGCTGGGGTTCCAGGTGTGGCCCCACACCCAGCCCTGGAACAAGCTGTTGAAACAGTGTTTCTCTACCAAAGCCTCATTCTTTAAAGCACATCCATCTCTCCCGCTTTTCTTCTCTCTCCTCCTTTTGCCCCGTTTTCCTTTCCTTCTCTTTTTCTTACTTCCCTTCCCTCTGTGCTTTTGCATGCCAATGCCCAGGGGACAAGACAGTCACTTTGTCGTGCGCCAGTGGCCTTTAAAGAGGCCACCGCTTTCAGCAATGGCTCCAAACAAGCCAAACGAGAGGAAGCCGTCCTCGTTGGCTCCTTTGGTGAATTCAACTCAGGAAATTCAGAATATCATCCTTAACCCCTTCACAAGAACCAGGCTTTATTTTTCTTCCTTTTACAGATTAAGAAACTGAGCACTAAAATCTTTCTAGGACTACACCAAACACTGGCAAGGCATAGATGAAAACCCACTGGCCTTGACCTTCTTGCTCAGCCTTGGACAACCTTGCTCTTCCCTACCAGGATCCCAAACAAACAAACGCTGGTGTTCCCTCTTCCAGAAACAAATGCACTTTTTGCGCAGCCCTGCAATATTGGTGAGGACTTTTGACAGGTTTAATGCATATCCTGGCTCCTTATTGCCTGAAAATCTTTCCCTAATCTTTATAGGATGATAGCGGTGATGCGCATACTGGACTGGCCGATGGTGTCTTCTTCTATAAGCTTGCCTTTGTGTTTTCTGTGAGCTTCTTGCTTGTGGACTATTTTTTTTTTTTTTTTGGTAAGGCAATCACCTAATGGCTTTGAAGCACTGTGGTGATTCGTCGCTTGGGCCTAACGCTGAAGTTAATCAGCTGCAAACACACCATGCTAGAATTGCACACTGTTTACCAACATCATCAAGTGGCATGGGCTGTTGTTATTGTTGTTATTGTTGTTGTTGTTAGGTGTCAATGAGTCGGTATCCAACTCATAGCGACCCTACATACAACAGCTGAAACACTATTGTCAGTGCTTCTCTGCTCTTCATAGCGTTTTCAATGGCGGATTGTTTTTTGGGAGGGGGTTGCCAGATCTGTCGCCCAAGCCTACAGCACCTGGTGTTCCCAGGCGGTCTCCCATCCAAGTACTAACCAGTTCCCACCCTGCTTAGCCACCAGATCTGCTGGGATCGGATGCCACAGGGCTATGACTACAGGCGGGCTATTGTTACTAACAGTCCATTCAAGGCTTGAGAGTAAACAAATATGAAAAGGAATCGATGGTATGGATTATCCAGTTTAGGAGAAGCTCAGTCTCTCTGCTGCTCGTCACCACAGCAGAAATGAGGACACAGAGAGGGATTTCCTGGCACCTATTGGATGTGCTCTTGAAGTTTTTAGTATCTAACTCTGCTTCCTGCGATTTTCTCTATAACAAGACAGTCTCTCCAGAAGTCTGTCAGCGACCCAGAAGTCATAACTCAGAGCCACCCCAGCCTCTGATAGCACCAGCTGCACAAAGCTCTCCCCTATCTCAGGCTGAGAGGTACTTATCTACAAGGCTTGCACAACGAGGGTAGTTCTGCCAAACAAGATGATCCACGCTCCCTCTACTTGATCCTACTTAGAGACTCTGAAGCCACTTTTAGTGTCTCTGCTTCTCTATCTCATTCCTTTTCTAAGCAAACAACCTCGGTTTCCTTACATTTTTTTTTTCCATGAGAACCATTCACCTTTTCTGGTTGTTTGTCAATTTTTTTCCAATCTTAAGATTATACCGTGGGGCTAGGGTTTAACTCAGTTGGTAGAGCACCGCTCTACAGTCTCTGAGGTCCTGAGTTCAATTCCCAGCACTGCAAAAATGGGAGAAGGACGTGGCAATCCACTCCCAAGGCAATCCTGAAACAATCAGCCATTGAAAACCCTATGAGGGTTGCAATGAGTCAGATACAACTTGATGGCACCTAACAACATCAAGATTATACCATAAGTCTAACCATAATTCTCAGAGCAGAATAGAGTAGAACTGTCACATACTTCTTGAGGAACTTACACTTTTATACTGTCTCTGTCTCTCTCCCTCCCTCTTTTTCTCCCTCCCTCTCCTCCTCCCTCTCTTTCATCTCCCTTTTTCTCCTGCTATTGTTTATTCTGTCTTTGCCTTTGGATCTTTGCACTCACATCACATCTTCTCTGCATTTCAAATGCATAATAAACTAAGTCATAGGCCTTTCCCATATCAACTATTTGATAGACACCATCATCTCATACTTATGCCCTAAAACCTTCTTGTGCAAGACTCACAATAGACCACTATCCAGTGCATATTCCGTTGACTGGCTTTGATTCCTTATTGCAAATATGCTGAGAAACATTTGAATACTGACATAGGAGACATACGGATTCACGTGTTTGATGAGTTTTCAGGGGACAGAGTCATAAAATCACAAGGATCTTATTGTCTATTTCCTTCAGACCCCTTGATGCACAGACAAGGAACCAAGTCTCTAAAGTTTGTTTAGGAGGACAAGACCCAGAGCCACACAGGAACTCCTTCCTTCTAAGTGTTAAGGCTGCCCCAGGCCCCGCATCCTATGCTGCTCAGCATGGCCAGGTCCACAAGAAGGGGACCCATGGAGCTGTGCCATTGCACATGTCACCATCATGAAGTTTGTTTTGCCCAGTGGCACGTCTTCAAAGTAGATCAGCAGGCCAGCTGTGTCCTACTGAAAATGGCCAGCGGGACAGAGATCAGGAAGGTTCTGGAGCCCACCTCACCCCTAGAGTGCCCATCTTCTATTTACCAGCACTCTTCTGAGAGACTCATTTCCAAATGCACTTCTTTCGAAAGCTAACTGGAAGGTCTGGATTTTTCTTTATGCTGAATGGTAGCTCTCTGTCTGGAATCTAAAGACGGGAGGGAGTAAAAAGCGACTGGAAACTTTTAGCCATGAGATGTCCACGTTAGGATGCCAGTAGATGACCACTCAGTGCCTCACAAAGAACATCAGAGGTTGAAATGATGGGGCTTTCTTAGGGCTGGTAGATGTGTTCCTAAGGGTGTGCCCTCTCCCCTCATCCTGTTTGTACTGGCAATGCAGCTATGGGCAATTAAGATAGGGGAACATACAGGAATTATAGGAATCCAGATGAACTGTAGCATGAACGAGCTCTGGAGCGGAGCCAGGGCTGGGTGTTATGCTTGTTTTAGGAAATCGTGTTCTTTTGGGTGCTAAGAAGTTTTCTGTTCTTCAAGGTTGGGCCACCATTTGTGAGCAGAGGAAAAACCATCCTTAAATCATGAATCTCCACGGCAGAACCAGACTACAGCTAAGTCATCTCAAGTGCTTAAGTACGAGTGATTTTCATTCAGTTGAGCTAGCTGAGAGCAAGTCCTGTAGTTGAACCTCAATGTCATTATTGTGGTGAACAGAGACTGTAAAATGTCCACATTTTTATCTGCTCTGAGGGACGCTGGGAGAGGAAACTGCCTGCAAATAGCAGCCAGAGCAGCCCAAGAGTTAATCCACCCAGTCCCCATTTATTTTAGACCTGAACAAAGTTGGACAGAACTGTGATTTTGAGAATGGAAGCAGGATTCTTCAGAAAGAATTAGTGTTTTCTCTTTGGGGAAACTTAAGATCTACAATATAGCTCTATTTTCTTTGTTGTTGTTATTGTGGTGGTGGTGGTTGTTAGGTGCTGTGGAGTCATCTCTGACTCATAGAGACCCTCATAGGGTTTTCAATGGCTGATTGTTTCGGGATTGTTTCGGGAGTGGATCACCACGTCCTTCTCCCATTTTTGCTGTGCTGGGAATCGAACCCAGATCCTCAGGTACTTCAGAGCAGCTCTCTGCCAACTGAGCTAAACCCCAGTACTATTTTTCTTTGTTGTTGCTGTTGTTCGGTGCCCTCAAGTCAAGTCGACTCATAGGAACCCTCATAGGGCTTTCAATGGCTGACTGTTTCGGGATTGCCTTGGGAGTGGATTACCACATCCTTCTCCCATTTTTGTGGTGCTGGGAATTGATCTCAGGACCTCAGAGACTGCAGAGAGGCACTGTACCACCTGAGCTAAATCCCAGCCCATATATTCTTTAGGAACCTTGAAAAAGCCTTTAACACAGAGCTCAAATACTCAGCGGGTTTCTGAAAGTTTCCTTGCCCTCTTGTCTCACAGGCAGTTGGGTAGACAGAATGGCATAAATGCCCTTATTTAGTGCCAAGTCAGTGGTTCACTATGCATCTTAAAAATATTTTCTTTAGTGAGACCCTGTCTCAAAAAAGTAAAAAAATGGGCTGAGGGTACAGCTCAGTGGTACAGCACTTGCAGAGCATGCAAGTGCGAGGCCCTGGGTTCAATCCCCAGTACCACACACACACACACACAAAAAAAAAATTACTGAGCCCTCATTAAAGAAGAGTCCTTAAAATAAGGCCAGTGTCCATCAGTGTGACAAAGTGAAGGCAAACAGAAACCCCAGAACAGTACAGCAGAGTGCACATACGTATATAACCAGAATAAAATTAATAGCAATCAAAAGCATAGAGATGGAAAATTTACACAGAGCCAGCCTAGGGCCTCATCTCTTCGCTCAAGCACACCCAGCAGTCAGTGGAAAAACTCCTACTATGTCCAGGTGGGCGAGTTAAGTCACTGAAGATGTCCATTTCTTGTCATATTGCATTGGCTTCATTTGACTATTTTTTATGTAGGTATTTATTTATTTATTTATTGCAGCGCTGGAATGTGGAACCCAGAGCCTCACACATACTTTGCAAGTACTCTACCACTGAGCTGTGCCCCCAGCCCTTTCTCCATCTTTTGTCTTGACACAGGGTCTTGCTAAGTTACACAGGCTGCCTCTAGGCTCAAACTTGCAGTCCTCCGCCTTCCAAGTCGCTGCTGGGATTACAGGCATGTGCCGCCATGCCCGGCAGATCAGACTGTTTTTAAAGGCTAAGCCACACGTCTGAAAAATTTGCATGGGTCAGAGGAATGAGAAAATAGCCAGGCCCAAAATCTCATCAGAATCGATTAAGTTACCCTTTGTCTGTACATGTAAGGTTGCTGATCAAGAGCTCACCCCATCTGGTTGCCTTGCACCCGTATCGACTCTACAGCAGGGGACCTGTGTGACACTGTGGGGTCCATTTACTGACCAGAGGAGTTTCCACCAGGGACACTGGATAACCGCACTCCATCCTCTTCAGTGGGTTCTCTCACACCCTGGGAATTCTCTTTAACAGGGAGAGAGCCGCTTGGCTGCCTGGCTAGGGCACTGGTTTGGAGATCGCTAAGGGCCAGGAGGAGGTCTCCACGTATCCACAGATAGGTGAGCGTCCACCAACTCCCTCTTGATCTTCCAGCCAGGATGCTGGTGGTGCCAGGACTGGAAGACTAACTTCTGAATGACAGGAGGACCCGTCTGTAAGTTTCATGAGCATAAGGGCTGAGCCTACCCTCTCCCAAGATCTGAGCGCTAGCTCTAAGCCCCTGAAAACATTCTTCAGGCTAGGTGCAAAGGCTCATTCCTGTAATCCCAACTACTAGGGAGGCAGAGGCAGGAGGATCACAGATTCGAGGCCAGAGGCAGCCTGCTAACTTAGACTCCATCTCAGGATAAAAATAAAACTGGGCTGGGGGGTACAGCTCAGTGGTGGACCACTTGTAAAGTATGTGTGAAGCCCAAGCACTGCAAAAGAAAAAAAAAAAAAAAAGAAAAGAAAATGCATCTTAGAATAAGATAGATACATAATAAATATCCCAAAGCAAATGGAAGTTAATCCTTTTGCAAGCAGCTAAGTCATAGGATGGGCTGAGATTTAGCTCAGTTGGTGGAGCGCTGCTCTTCAGTCTCTGAGAGCTCAAGTTCGATTCCCAGCACCGCAAAAATGGGAGAAGGACATAGCAACCCACTCCTGAGGCAATCCCGAAACAGTCAGCCATTGAAAACCCTATGACGGTTGCTATGAGTCAGACACAACTCGATGGCATCTAACAACAACAAAAACTCATATGATGATGAATGTTAATCAATCCCCTGGGTCCTGGTGGGCAGGGGACAGACAGAGTGCCGTGGTCCCTGTGCTTCGGCGGGGTACGAAGGTGTCTTTAGATCGACCTTCTCTTTCTTTCTTGTGGGTGAAACAGCAAAGGTGCTATCTGAGCATCAGCCTCGGTGACAGAATCACTTTTGGGTGCTCAAAGCGACCTACCACTGTGCAGGAGTTTACGGTACTGTCTAAACCTCCCTCTGGACAGCGAGGGACAGCTGCGCCCTCCCTTCACTCCAGGTGGCCTCAGAGAGGTCAGTCTGCCTTGGACAGGCCATCGGTGCAGCCCAAACACAGACAGGCCTTGAAAGACTCCTGTTTATCCCTCTGCTTCCTTTTCTTAAAAACCAACAAGCTGTGCATCGTTCCTTTTTCTTTTTCTTTTTTTTTTTAATTGTAGGAAGGAAGCTGGGGAGTCGTAAGAGCACAATGTGCCTTCCCCACTGCTCTCCTCCAATGGCACAGTATGTCTACCTCCACGTCCGCCTCCCTATTGTACGTGGGTCCCCTTGGCTACAGCTGCTGGCCCTGCGGAGGACACAGATCTGCAGGCCTGCTTTCTGCCATCCTTCTGGTTTGCGTTCATTTGGGTGCAGTCAGATGGCAGTGGGAATGGGTGGCAGAGAGGGGAAGGCAGCCACAGGCAGGGACATGAGCCCCACGGCACTCGGCCTTTCGAAACGCCTCGGAGAAGGAGCCAGGAACCCCAGGGGCATTTTATGAGTCTGATGTCTAAGGACGGTCAATCAAGTTGGATCTATTTCCTGCGCCTTCCGTCAGCCCACCCTTGCCCATGAATGTAGAGGGAAGGGAAAAGGAAAAGTGGGAAGGAGTCGGGGCAGGGACGGAGAAGGGGCTTTGCAGAGTGACTTGCAGAGGATCGGCTGGTCTAACCTCTGTCAATCCCACAGTGGACATCAGGACCCCTCCACGCTCAGCTCAGTTCCCTGGGGTCTAAAATCAGGTAGGGTTTGGATCACACTCCTCCACCCAAAGCTGGGAGAAATGCTGCCTGCCTTTGCGGTTACCGGGGTTCACCTTCCCGAAGCACAGCCCTGCCACATCCTGCCGTGCTTTTCTAGGGACAGACCCACCACGGGGTGAGGCAAGGCTGCCTCCACTCTATGCAGCGCTGGGAATCAAACCCAGGGCCTTGAACATATAGGCGAGCGCTCTACTCCTGAGCTGCATCCCCAGCCCTTGGCTTTCTGAGACAGGGTCTCTTGCTATGCAGCCCAGGTGGTCTTCAACTCAAAATCCTCCTGCCTCAGCCTCCACAGTGCTGGGATCACAGGCATGTGCCACTACGCTCAGCCCACTTCCATTCTTAACCATCCCTTCCTCTCTCTTGACCTCGAATAAGTGGAAAGTCTCCACAAATTCCACATAACCTGAACTGACAACCTCATGACGTGTCTGCCTTTTGTACCATGTGACCCCAAGCTACCTTTCCAGATGCAGGAATGCTCTGTCCCTTCCTTTCTAGATCTCTTCCAGGCCCACACTGGGCTCTGCTCCATGTCCTAAGCCCTCCATATCACTTCCAACCTCCAGACATGCCACTGTGCCCTTGTCGTCCCTCAGCTAGGAACCCTTTCCACCGGCAAATGCTGTATATTCTTGAAGGTCCAGCCTAGGGTTGGCTCTTGGTGGAAGAATGTCCAGCTCTCACAGAGCAGACTGAATTTCTCTCATGTCTTGACAACACTCATCATACTTTGTATAATAGTTATGTCTTTAAGTGCTTCTCCCCTGTGTCTGTCAGCTTGTCATGCTGTGGGGGCTTGTGTGTCACTGTGATGCTGAAAGCTATACCACCAGCATCTCAAACAGCAGGGCCACCCATGGTGGACAGGTTTAAGCTGAGCTTCTAGCCTAAGACAGACTAGGGAGACGGACCCGGCAGCCCACTCCAGAAACAATTAGCCATTGAAAACCCTGTGAATAGCAGAGAAGCACTGTCAGCTATAGTGCAGGAAAATGAGCCCCCCAGGCTGGAAGGCATTTAAGAGATGACTGGGGAAGAGTTGCCTCCTCAAAGTGGAGCCGACCTTAATGACAGGAACGGAATAAAGCCACTGGGACCTCCATTTGCTGATATGGCACCACTCAAAATGAGAAGAAACACAGTGGCTGCAACAATGGGCTCAAACATAAAAAGATCATGTACATGCCGGTGTCAGGGAGTGTTTCATTCTATTGTCCATAGAGTCGCCATGAGTTGGGCTCAACTCAACTGCACCTAACAACAACAACTAACTGTTTATACTGATAGAGGTGAAGAGCTAAAGAACAGAGACTCACACCCATTTCTGTGTCTTTAAACTGTGTTCACACTGGCACTTGCCTGTAAGCATTGGTGTCAGAATGAAAGGTGGTAATGGATAGGAGCGTAGGAAGCACTCAATAAATGGAAGCTCCTATTATTCAGAAGCCTGCAGCTGTAGCCCTGTGGCATCCGATCTCGTCAGATCTCGGAAGCTAAGCAGGGTCGGGCCTGGCTAGTACTTGGATGGGAGACCGCCTGGGAACACCATGTGCTGTAGGCTTGGGAGAAGGACCTGGCAACCCATTCCCAAAAATCAATCCGCCATTGAAAACCCTATGAAGAGCAGAGAAGCACTGACAATAATGTTTTGCCTGTTGTACGCAGGGTTGCTATGAGTCGGATACCGACTCGATGGCACCTAACAACAACAACATTATTCAGAGAATGTTGAGCATAATAGCAGAAGAGCTGCACCTCCATTCAGAGTCTGATAGCAACAAGTCTTCCCTAAAAAGAAATACAGACAAGGTCACGAGGCAGCCGCAATTGGGGGAAGCCCGTGGATGGGAGCCAGGCTTTTCTGTCTCTCTGCTCTGCAAGTATTAGCATGAGGAGCCTGTGGGCAGGCGTGAGCCTGATTCTGTAGGCCATGTCTTGGACACCTTCTCTCGGAGCTGCTGACCCATGGATTACCTGACAAACCAAGTCTATAAGGAGATTTGCGGTGAATGTACCATTGGCAGAACCCACGCCTGAAAACAACCGGCACAGCGCCTTCTTGGACCTAATCTCATTTTTAACCTCAGTGGCATCTGGCTATTTGATACAAACACCACCTTCTTGATAGCGCCTACTGTGTGCTGAGTCATTTTCAAACTCCCCTGGTCCCACTGGATGGAGAGACTGATGGTTCCCGGTGAATCGCCTGTGCGACAGCGTGTGGCTGAAACAGCAACGTGGCCGGGAACTGCAAGCCAAGTCTACCTGACCCCACGTCCACCCTCTCCGCACAGTCCCACGGGCCTCCTGTCCTGACAAAGGTTTGCTTTGCAGGACTTCGAGGAGCAGAGGATGGGAGCTCCCGGGGCAGGTCAACGTCAGTAGAGCGAAGAGCTTTCTGAAAGCACAGAAGGCACTAGAGACAACCGGGGGAGTCGCCGGGTCTTGTGACCTGACACAAGGAGAGGACTAGGTAAGCCAAGCCACTCTACCGTGGCATCTTAGGCCACTCTTATTCTAGCCGTCTGAATCTTCAATTTTCTTCAAAGAGAAAAATGGAGAAGGAGCTCGAAAGCAGAGTTCGAAGACGGAGGTTGTGCAGAGCTAATTTAGGTTTTGAAGGAGATGTCAGGAAGCCCACGACACCGATCCTTCAACAGCCCATGAGCCAAGGCCATACTTTGTGTGTAATTTCTTTCTCCCTCTCCCTCTCCTTCTCCCTCTCCTTCCCTCCCTCCTTCCCCCTCCCCCTTCTCTCTCCCTTTTGTGGTACGTGGGGGCTGAACCTAGGGCCTCATGCATGCTTTGCTGCACCCCCAGTCCATTTTCTACTTTTTATTCTGAGTCAGGATCTTGCTGAGTTACACAGACTTCCTCTAGCCTAGTGACCCTCCTGCTTCCACTTCCCGAGTCACTGGGATTACAGGTGTGTACCGCTACACCCAGTTTTTCTGTGTGATTTTCTGCTGTGGACCCCAGGTTGCCTATTGAAACTCCATGAAAGAGACTTTGGTTTTAGTTTTGACACATGGTCATGCTAAATCTGTCAGAGGAAATCTCCCAAATCTCATGGTCAAGGGGAAGAAGGGTTTCTACCAAAGCCAGTCACTTTTTACTAAGAGTCCCCACCTACCTCTGACGCCATGTGAGTTTGGGATGGCCCCATAACCAATGTGTGCCTGTCAGCTGGGAATTGGGGATCTGGCCAGACTCAAGGAAGAGAGTGTGTGTGAAAGAAAGAAATCTTTCTAAATGCAGAGTGGGAAATAAGTCCAAGGGTATCATTCCTGCACTTGGACTTATTCTTATTAAAGAGGTGTACACCGTCACATCTCCAGATGGGAGACGGACCCGGCAGCCCACTCCTGAAACAATCTGCCATGGAAAACCCTATGACTAGCAGAGAAGCACTGACCATAGTGCCGGGCATGGCACAGTGTCAGGGAGGGTTTCATTCTGTCGCACACAGGGTCACTATGAGTCAGACTCGACTCCAATAACACCACCCCTTCTCCAGAGGTCCTTCAAAGGTAATAAGCATTTGTTGGCATGATCTTATCTAATTTTCTGTCCATCCTTCCTCAACAACTTTTGAGATAGGTCGCCCACTTTGCACATAAAGCAGCTGAGGTTCACAGCTAATAACCAGAAAGTTATTATGAGTGAGAGGAAGAAAGAATTAAGGCCAGATCCTTGTAGTCATGAGGGAGCAATCCCTGGAGAAGGACATCATGTTTGAGAGAGTGGCAGGTCAACAACAAAAAAGGAAAACCCTCCACCAGATGGATTGACACAGTGTCTGCAACAATGGGCTTAAACATAAATGAGATAGTGTGCCCGTCACAGAATTGGGAAGTGTTTCATTCCACTGCAGATAGGTTCGCTGTGAGTCAGACCCAACTTGACGGCACCTAACAACAATAACAACAACCTAAGTTCTAAGGAGTGGTCTGGGATTTGGCTCAGTGGGTAGAGCACTGCACTGCAGTCTCTGAGGTCCCGAGTTCAATTCCCAGCACTGCAAAAATGGGAGAAGGGCCTGGCAATCCACTCCCAATGCAATGCCGAAACAGTCAGCCATTGAAAACCCTATGAGGGTCACTATGGGTCGGATACCGACTAGACGGCACCTAACAACAACAACTTCTAAGGACTGCTCTTCCCTCTCACCTCACACCTGACTGGCACTCTTCCCACTAGGAACCGCTCACTCAGATCTCAGTGCTTACAACAGAGCCACTCTCAGGGGCATGAAATGAGATCACAGTGTCCTTAGCCTTGTGAATGGCCGCAGCATGGGCGCAAGGTGCTCTTGGGCAGCCCCTGAGGCTCCTGTAGCCAATTCATTCTCTGCTGTCAGAGACGTCGGGCTTCCTGGGCCCTCCCCACAGGTCACCTCCAAGCTCACACCACACATCCATCCTTGACAGATTTGAGTTTTGCCTCCCATGCTTTTTTGGACAGTCCCTGGTGGTATGAATGGATCGTCCCCGAACTTTAAGAAGAATGAAGTGAATCAAATGAATATTAAATCTACTCCCTTCAAGGTCAACCTCTCTATACGTAAGGGACCAATAACAGCAGCCGAGTAGCACCTGGAGGACCTTGTTTATGCCTCACAAGCACTCCACCCAGTGGATTTTCTTTCCCTTTTGCAGAAGAATAGACGCCTAGGAGAACAAGATTGTCCTGATCACATGCACTGACAGCCAATCTGCTAACCAAAGCAAGACCCCTTTCTAACAATTGCCAAAGGCCTGGAGTAGGACCTCGTGTCTTTGATGCAACACTGTCTTCTCTGCCTCTGAGGTTCCACTGATGCAATTTCCCTCTTATTAATTCTCCTGCCTTTACCTATCAGGTCTGTCTGGCTCCAAAGTCCTTGCTCACTGTCAGACCATATTGCCTCAATTAAATGATTTATCTAGGGTCACACAGTAATGAGTACTGGAGCCAGAGTAGAAGTGGCTTATAAGGGACTACTATTAGTACTTAACTTCAAAAGACAGAGAGACTCTTATTACCCAAATTCTTATTTATAACACTCAATAGTATAGATTTCTAAGCCTTTCAAATATCCTACGTTCCCACTAATGCTTTCCCATCATAATATTCTCATTATTCTAAATCTATTCCAATATATGTAGCTACTTTGTCTATCTGAAAAAGATAACTTTCAAGCCAATGAAATGAGTGACAAGATACAGTGACTAAAAATAAGATACGTCCCAAATGCATTCAAAGTATTTACCTATTTAATTTCTTTTCTTCTTTTTCATTTTAACAAATCAAGATGTTCTGGCAGAGCAGCAAAGTAACAAACCTTGTGAATTACTTTATATATTATTTAAATAAACCTTATATAAAGTTAGTATCTTATTTTGCCTGCAGCTGTACTACTCTAGCATCCAATCCAGTCAGATCTCAGAAGCTAAGCAGTGTCGGGCCTGGTTAGTCCTTGGATGGGAGACTGCCTGGGAATACCAGGTGCTGTAGGCTTGGAGAAGGACCTGGCAGCCCATTCCCAAAACAATCAGCCATCGAAAATGCTATGAATAGCAGAGAAGCACTGACAATAGTGTTTCATCTGTTATGCATAGGGTTGCTATGAGTTGGACACTGACTCCACGGCACCTAACAACAACAACAACAACAACAACAACAATAAGCAAAGAAGCACTGACATAATGCTGGGCATGGCATAGTGTCAGTGAGTGTCTCACCTGTTGTACACAGGTTCACTATGAGTCAGACCCTACTCAACAGCACCTAACAATAACAACAACAACAACAACACCTTACTTTTACAGAACTGTTACCAGAACCACAGAACCTTCATAAATGGCAAACTCTATGGTATTGAGAGGAAGGGCAGGGCTGAGGGGGAGAGTCCTGGTGCATTTCCCAATGACTCTGCGGATCCAGAATGTAATCCTTTTTGTCAGGACACGTTCACGCTCTGCATTTCTGGGTGGGGAAATCCAAAGATGATGTTTCTTCCTTGAAAATGCCTTTCCTGGAAAGTTTTTCAGAAGCTTCTGGTTGATTTTGCTGCAACTTCTAGCCCCTAGTCCCTGACTCACAGGATGTCATTGAGTCTTGTGACATGTAGCTCTGTTTAAATCCCCCAGTAAACATCATCGCCCTAAACATCATCGTTGAAGGGATAAAGGGCTTAGGCAAGGACTTCCAGTTCTTGGTAAGAATTCCTATTTGCCTACGAGCCCAACAGAGGCCTGTGTGTCTGTGAAATCCACCCTCCACCCTCCTCAAGCACCTGTTTTCCCATCAAAACAGAAAATAAAAAGGGCTCCGGAAGGGCAAATCAGCAGCCAAGTGACCGCACTCCAAGATGCTTTTGTGCTTTTCTCAGTGCAGATTCGTATTTGCAATAGATGACATATTAACAAAGACACGTGTTTTGGCATCTTGCCTTTTGAGTCCTCCTAAAGGTCACTTGCAACCCCCTGTAGGATTGTATAGTGACAGAATAGAGGGTTCATAGCCTGTCAGAATGTGAGTCCACTCAGGTGCAGAGTTTTCCAATTAAACCCCAACGATATTATAAATTTGGTCCTAGGGTTTTCCCACAAAGTCCAAGGGCAGAATCCAAAACTTTAAGGATTTATTGCATAGTTTTCTTTCCTCCCGGTTGGGAACTGCCTTTCTTTTTTGCTTTTAGTCTCACTTTCCTTACCACCTGGGACTTAATTTACAAACAGAAGGATGTTCAAGGAGGCTTATGTCCTGTAATAACCTCCCCACCCCCATCAACATCTATTTCAAAAATTGAGGTGAGTAGCTAAAAGAGAAACAGCTTCTCACATTCCATATACCCCTGAGGCTTGAGAAGCGGGGCTCACTGAAGACCAGAACCCCTATGGAACCCCAAGTGGCATTCAAAGATGACCTCAGCATGGTGTTGGGAACAGGGATTGATGGATGACTCCAAGTCATCTTCCAAAACCTGACTCCTCCACACAAACACTGGCCAGTCCGTTTCAAGCAAGTTACTCCATCCCTCTTCTACTTTAAGATCTCCAATGATGGCAAATCATCCTCTGGGTTCAGCTCCTGTGGCCCAGTGCCCAAAAGGACACAGTGGCACTGGGAAGGCAGGAGAGAAAAACCTGACTTTCCACCGAGGAAAATCCCGACTCCCTGCTTCACCTTGGAAGCACGATCCATTGCTCAGAAGCAGCCACTTTCTAGGCGTCCGACCTGCGATGAGCTTGCGGAACGCTGACACGCTGGCTCTGAATGTGTGCCTCGGAGCAGATCTTCTCCTGCTAATGACAACGGCTCTTCTGCAGATGCACTCACCAAACAGCTTCCCTTCACACCTTTGCTTCTGTAATTTTCCACCTTCAGCTAAATATACTGCTTTGGGGGTGCGATTCAAGCAAAGCATAATGCCCCAGAGCCAGGGGTCCAGGAGCAGGGTAAGCGCTCTGGCAAGGGGCCTAGGGAACAGAAGGAGGTCCTTCTGCTCGCATTTCCAGCCTCCTTGAAGTCAGCCTTGTGGGTGGAGGAGCAGGAGCGGGTGGATGGGGGGCTTCCAACACTATGGCTTAATTTTCACACAAACGCTTTGAAGGAGAATTTTTTTTTTTTCATGTGAATTAAAGGTGTTAGTGGCGGCCCCCATCTGGGGGAGGCAGGGAAGGACCTGAGCCGGCTTTTGCTCCCTTCCGATTTGCTGAGCTGCACGGCTGTCTTTAGTCTTGACTCATCAGATGAAGTGAAGAGAGGAAAGCTTGGAATCCAGCACGTGTGCTTCTCCAGCAACTGCTCATTTCTTAAGTTGGAAAACAACTCTCCCCTGCTTTAGCCCCCAGATGTCCCCCTACACACTTGTGGGCATCCGTGCGCACGTGCAGTTGTGCCAAGGAGATCTCATTCACTAGCTCTGTTAATCAATGCACAGGGTTTGGTACAGACTGGCCAGAACTCTGCCTCCAGCTCATTCTCTTTTAGGATCAACCTGGAGGGCGGAGGGCTGGAGTTTAGCTGAGTTGATAGAGTGCCGCACTGCACTCTCTGAGGTCCTGGATTTGATCCTCGCGACCACAAAAATGGCCTGCAGCTATAGCCCTGTGCCATCCAATCCCATCAGATCTTGGAAGCTAAGCAGGGTCGGGCCTGGTTAGCCCTTGGATGGGAGGCCACCTGGGAACATCAGGTGCTGCAGGCTTGGGAGAAGGACCTGGAAACCCACTCCCAAAAAACAATCTGCCATTGAAAACCCTATGAAGAGCAGAGAAGCACTGGCAATAGTATTTCATCTGTTGTACATAGGGCTTCTGTGAGTTGGATACCAACTTGATGGCACCTAAAAACAACAACAACAACTGCAAAAATGGGAGAAAGACGTGGCAATCCACTCCCAAGGCAATCCTGAAAAGCAATCAGCCACTGAAAACCCTATGAGGGTCGCTATGAGTTGGACCCGACCCCATGGCACCTAACAACAACAACAACCACAAAAATGGAAGAAGATCACGGCAATCCCTCTCAAAACAATCAGCCATTGAAAATCCCATGAAGGTCACTATGACGGTCTCCTCCTCAACAGCATCTACCGACAACATCAACAAGAGGGCCGAGCTTGTCCGGAGTTTTACGTGTCTGGTTTGTTCATGATCTTGTCACTGGTACTTAATGAAGACACTGTGTGTCAACAGAAAGCGATTTAAGGGTCAGGATGCAGCAGACCTGGATTCTACTTTTAGCTTTGCCATGTGAAAGGGTGGCCCTTGGCAAATGTCTTCATCTTTAAGGAGTCAGTGTCCACATATGTGAAATGCCAATAACCCCTAACTCACGGCAGTTGGGAAGGTTGGAACTGAGAACTGGTAGAAGATACAGTGGTGCCTGGGCTGGTTTGGGCTCTGCTGGATGAGCGATCCTTCCTTGCTGTACACCAGCTGCACTAGAGCCAAATTAAAGAGGGACCTTAGAACAACACCAAATGGATCTTGAGTACTCCAGCTGAATCGTCCCTGTGTGTAAATGGGCACAATAGATCATCTATCCCTTAGAATTGTGTAGAGGAGACAGGATCGAGAAAGCCAAGCATTTAGTGCTGTGCCTGGCACGTGGCAAGCACCCCAATGCATTACCCTGTTCTCTCTTCTCAGATTCCCAGTTAACACAAAGCCTCTATTTCTGGCAAATCTTGGTTCTTTTTCCCAGCTACCTACTCATTCAGGGGTTCCTGCAAGCCCCGAGCTCCCTTCCCAGGAGCCTGCCCCACCCCCAGTCCAGTCAGCTCCACTCCTCGTCTCCAGATGAAGCAGAAATCTGGTAAATATTACAGTTACAAGGTAACAGGTCTGGAATGCCTGGCATGTCAGGCAGAGTGCAGTTGCCTCTTGGCACCCAGACACACACACTCTGCAGCCTACGGCCAAACTGCATTTGGCCGCTTTGTGCAATTCAAATAAAGACATTAAAGATCGTCCAACTCTGTAAACATTTGTACTGTTTGCTAATCACAGGGGCCAGCTTCAAAAAAATAAAATAAAATAGAAGTCATCTAAAGAGAACTTGGCATGTTGAATACTCCTTCTAGTTTCAGACCCTCAGGAGCTCAGCACAGGCATGCACAATGCAGGTTTGTCACATGGTAAGAGAGTCCAGTGATTTCTATATTTTAGAGCGGGGAGTCCTATGGCTAGAGTGGAATGCCTTTCCCCAAACATTTAGAGCCAGGCTATTTTCATTCCAGAGTTTGTGCCCTTACCCATCACACCTTGAGCTTCCCATTAACAGGAGTGAGTTATGATGACAGGGGAAGGTGGGCGGATGCCCCAGCTCTGCCACTTAATAGTTTCGGCAAGTTCTTTAATCTCTCCTGGTTTCCTTATATTTGAAATGGAGTAAATAATTACCCTATCACTGCCAGGTTGAAATGAAGCAAAGTCTCTAAAATGTGCAGAAGAGATCTTTGAGGTCGTCTTCGTCGTCTTCTTCTTCTTCTTCTTCTTTTTCTTTTTCTTTCTTCTTCTTTTTCTGTTTTGGTTTTTTGAGACAGAATCTCACTGTATACCAGGACGTCCTGGAACTCTCGCTATGTTGCCCAGGCTGGCCTTGAACCCATGTAGATCCTCCTGCCTCAGCCTCCCGAGTGCTGGGATTACAGACATGCACTACCACACCCAGCCACCCATCACTGTTATTATTATTGCTGTTATGGACCAAATACCAAGTGCGGATAAAAGGAACAGAATGGAGGTACTTATTGAAAAGTAACTGGTTCCTTAAGTAAGTAAAAGAAGTTAGATGCAAATGGACTTTTCTAGACTCATCTGTCTCCATCAACTAAAAGCACATTAAGGAAAACAGTAAGAATGAGATTCTAGCACAGCCAGCGGACTTCGACTCTGGCCTTCTCTAACTCCAGTGTCAGGACTCACTGGACTTCTTTTCTCAGACTTGCAAACAGGAAACAAAGAGACTGTTTTCAATGGGCCTCATCTTACCTTACAGATATTTAACCTCAGAACTTTAAAGCCAAACCTCTTCCCAAGGGGTAAGCTTGACAAAGAAGGGGGAATACTGAATTCACGGGTTAAGGAGGAAGAAAGAAGGCAGCAATGTTCTGATAAGGCTACGGAAAACATTCCACATTCCTCCAGGCTGCTTTTACAATGCAAGGTAAGCCAGCCGTGCTCTGGGGACGGCGCAAGGTCATGCTTCAAGGCCGACCGGCAAGGTGCAATGCAAGGGGGTAACCGCAGACCCACACAGGAAGCAGAAGTTACCTTCATGGCTTTTCCATACCTTTTTCCCTTCCTCTCCTCTCCTTCCCTTCCCCTCTTCCATCCCTCCCTATATCCTCACAACTCCTAAAGCAAAAAACCACAAGTCACTTGATGGATAAAAACGAAGGAAGCAGTGGCTAGCGGGAGACCCGATCTCAGGGCTAATCCTAAAAATGATGTAGGAGAACACGGAAGTTCCATGAGAGAGAAGGAGGGACTTCTCACTGGTAAGGCTTTGGGGTGACCTCAGACGGCATCTTTCACAAGCATTTCTGCTGACTCCACAAGAAACCAGACAGAGCGTCTCCCCAGCCACAGAGTCCCGGGCAGGACTCTGCTTCCCAGATGCCCCAGGTCGGGGAAACTGTACATCAGAGGGATAAGGGCTAGCTGGGGAGCAGGACTTCCGGTCTTTACATGGAAACGTGTAAGTGCCTTCCAATGTAAAGGATTTTAGGGGGAGAAGCAGGAAGTTGAATGAATCACAGCGCTGGCCTGGGGGTGGTGTTGGTGTGCAGGGGTGTCCCTGTGGTTAACCACATTTTACCGGGGGAATTTTATTGATTGCAGTTGTATTGAAAGAGACATGACTCAGACATACCGTATTGGAAGGCACGTCAAGCACTGGGGCGTGACAGCTTCAATGTATGGGAATGTCATGAACCACACTGTGAAATGTAAAAACATTGGCTATCAACACAGACACCCTTTGCTTTTGTCCTCTGGCAGCTGGTTTTTCCATTTCCTTTTTTGCTCAAAGGCTTGGGGCTATTCGCTGCCCAGACAGATGTGTGGTTTCATGGACGTTAGGGATGGTTTTTCCGACAAAATGCCACCACACCATCCTGTGCACTTTGCTTGCATAAACTATCACTATTTTTAAAATTTATTCTGCCTTGTGTAGGATAGTTCATTTACAAATGTCCCCATAAATAGACTATAAGCTACTTGAAGACAGGGATAGTAGAGTAACAACAACAAAGAATAGCAACAGTGATAAAAGAGCAACATTACTAGTTATTGGGAGCATACCACCTATAGGCACTCATCAGGATTATCCCATTTAGGTAGGGGACAAGAAACTGAGACTTAAACAGAGAACTGGTTCATTGTGATATTGCTTGAAATAGTAATAGCAACACCTTGACTTTGACCTAAATGGAGTGATCCTAAGGCTCCCTGCTGTAAAGTCGGTATTCCTTTTCAGAGAGGGATTCTTCCTTTCTTATCTTATTTTTACCACCTGTGTAATCCAGGCATCAAGTCCCTGACACAGTATATGCTCAGTGAATACTGACTTAATTCGGGAAAATAAAACAAATTTGCCAGATCATCGTTCTCAGAGACAATGATAAAATGAAATCATACAAAAGCAAGATGGCTGATGGCCCAGCTCATTTGTAGGAAGTGTTACTAACATGGATAGTCTTTCTAGGTAAGTTGTGAGAAAGTTTCCAGTCCTTCCAAGAACATAAAGAATATCATTATACCTTATTACTTGATTGCTTTGGGGGTGGGTGATAAGAACACTTACTATAGTATCAACTCTATTAACAAATGTTTAAAAATACAATGTATTATAGCTGACCAATAGGTATAACATTGTACCCCAGAGCTCTAGAGCTTCTTCAATTTTTTTTTTTTAAGACAGGGCCTTACTATGTAGCCCACCCTGGCTTGGAACTTGCTACATAGACCAATCTGGCCTTGAACGCGCCATCTTCCTGCCTCAGCCTCCAGGGTGCTGGGATTATAAGGATGCACCACCACGCCTGGCTAGAGCTTACTCCTACTTAACTGAAACTTTATGTCTATGATTAGTAACTCCCCATCCTCCACCCCAGCCCCTGGCAATCACCCTTCCTCCCTTTGATTCTATGAATTCGACTATTTTTAGATGCCTTATATTTTACACTTGATCTTAGCCCAAAGGCCAAGAACGAGCACTTCACATTTTCAACAGTATCTCTAGTGATTTTTCTGGCAGCACTCTTTGTCTTTCATAGACTTTGACAAAATACCACTTGCTGCTCTCAATGTATGCCAACTTGATATTAAAACCATAGGCCGGAATGGCTACTTTTTCAATTAAAGTCTCACAACAGGAAAACAAGAAAACTACAGGTTTCAGTAATGACCTTGAAATGAATGAATGAATGAATGAATGGTAATCTATTCTGCTCCATCATGTGAAAGAGGGCTGGGGTTTAGCTCAGTTGACAGAGCACTGCTCTGGGCTATCTGAGGCCCTGGGTTCAATCCACAGAACCACAAAAATGGGAGAAAGACCAGGCAGCCCATTCCTGAAACAATCCCGAAACAATCAGTCATTGAAAACCCTAGGAGTAGCAGAGAAGCCCTGACACAGTGCCAGGCATGGCACAGTGCCAGGGAGTGTTTCATTCTTTTGTACCTAGGGTCACTATGAGTTGGACACACCTCAGATGGCACCTAACAACAACAATACCATGTGCGAGTATTTTTATACGTTAGGTCATTTATTTCCTTAAAGAACGATAAGAAGGAAAGGGATTATTTTTGTTTGTTTGTTTTGTTTTGTCTTTAACCCTCATTTTAGAGAAAAGAAAACTGAGGGTCAGAAAGGGTAGCTGGCTCGCCTGATGTAACACAGATAGAATCTTCCCTAGGTCTCCCCTAGGCAAAGCCTGCATTTTCTTTCTACCAGATTCACAGCCTAATTGTCCCATGCAAGAGTCATTGTTGGCTCTGGGTGAGTCACTCTCTTGGCTTATCAAGAGCAGGTAGAGATCAACAAATTAAAGGCTGACATCTTTACGAAGCTGAAAGGAAGGACCACCGTCTGTTATACACAGCAAAAAGAAACGCAGAACTCTATTACACGAACTCATCTGTCTAGACAGATGACTAAGCAGGGGTCCCTCCAGGGTTAGACTTGAATTTTCTCTGTTCAGCCTGCTGGATATTTAGCTAAAGAGAGAAAGAGAGAGAAAGAGGGAGGGAGGGAGGGAGGGAGGAAGAAAGAGAGAGAGAGAGAGGAAGCAAGAGAGAGAGAGAGACAGAGAGAGAGAGAGAGAGAGAGAGAGAAAAGAAAGAGAGAAAGAAAAGAAAGAAAGAAAGAGAGAAAGAAAGAAGGAAGGAAGGAAGGAAGAAAAAAGAGAGAGAGAAGGAAGGAAGGAAGGAAGGAGAGAGAGAGAGAGAGAAAGAAAGAAAGAAAGAAAGAAAGAAAGAAAGAAAGAAAGGGAGAGAGGGAGAGAGGGAGGGAGGGGAAAGGGAAGGGAAGAAAGAAAGAAAAAAGAGAGAGAGAAAGAAAGAAAGAAGGAAGGAAGGAAGGAAAGAAAGAAAGAAAAAAGAGGGAAGGAAAGAAAGAAAAGAGAAAAGGAAAGAAAAGAAAAAGAGGGAGAGAGGGAGGGAGAGAGAAAGGAAGGAAGGAAGGAAAGAAGGAAGGAAGGAAGGAAGGAAGGAAAGAAAGAAAGAAAGAAAGAAAAGAAAAGAGAAAAGGAAAGAAAAGAAAGAGGGAGAGAAGGAGGGAGAGAGAAAAGAAGGAAGGAAAGGAAGTAAAGAAGGAAGGAAGGAAGGAAGGAAGGAAGGAAGGAGAAAAGAAGAAACGAAGGAAGGAAGGAAGGGTGTTTAAAGCCTGTAGCACTAACCCAATCCCTCCTACGCTACCCAGGGAGCAGTTTAAAAACCATCTCTGTGCAGCCTACACGTGTTAAAATTTCAAGCAGAATTCAGACAGAGACGAGAAGCATCCGAAAAACACTCCCGCCGTCTGGCTACAGATCCAAGCACACAGGCCTAAACGTCCCTTTATAGCTCCGGTGACAGAAGGTTGAACTCACAGAGGGAGCCGGGTCGCATCCAGGTGTCCCGGAGCAGGGGATAAAAAGGCATGGAGGCTGCTGCTCATCTTTCACAAGAGCTGGCAAGTCCCTCCTCTGCAGCTTCTTCTGTGCTCTGGGGCCGCTGAGCTTTTTCTAACTTATCATATGAAAAACACTGCTTAGAAGGAAGAAAAACTCAGCATCCTTTCATTCAGGCTGAGAGATATAAACAGAGGCTGGCGACAATAGGATTTTTCTTTCTTAAAACCTATTAGCCTGCAGCGGTAGCCCTGTGGCATCTGATCCCGTCAGATCTCGGAAGCTAAGCAGGGTCTGGCCTGGTTAGTACCTGGATGGGAGACCGCCTGGGAACACCAGAAGCTGTAGGCTTGGGAGAAGGACCTGGCAACCCCCTCCCAAAAATCAATCTGCCATTGAAAACCCTTTGAACAGCAGAGAGGCACTGACAATAGTGTTTCCCCTGTTGTATAGAGGGTCGCTATGAGTCGGATACCGACTCGATGGCACCTAACAACAACAACAACAAAACCTATTAATATTGCTAGGCATGGTGTACTCTGGGCAAACTCTGGCCCAACAGAAAGTGCCAGGTAGGCAGTTAGGAGCTGGCAAGCCCACTGTGCGGCCCCGTGAGGAAACCAGGAGCGTAACAATCAGCTCAAACCTTTCTCCTCTCCCAAGCAGTCCTCAGTAAGGTGCAGGGTGCTATTTGTATTACGGCCCATATTTGCAAAATTCACTCCTTGCCTCATTTAACAAATATTTACTGGATGCCTAAATCTACAACATTCCTTCCTGTGTACGGGGCTTGATGGTCTGCCAGGGTCTCGGCTACGGAATCTCTAGGGTGCTGCCCACCGGTGGCTGCTGCCACCAATCTGATCTTTTAACAGACAGTAGAGAATCAATGCAGTCGTGTAAGAAAAAAGGAAAGTCTTCAGAATTACTAGCCTGAGAAGGAAAAGAGAAGAGAAGAAAAGGAAAGGAAAAGGAAAGGAAAGGAAAGGAAAGAAAAGAAAAGAAAAGTAAAGTAAAGAAAGGAGAACAGAACAGAACAGAACTGGTTGTCCTATCTGGGGAGCAAAATGGAAAACGCCAGGATTTTATATTGCACGTTCCAGTTGCTCCTCAGCCCGGGGAATAACGGTAAGAATGCACTCAGCCTGCATTTCAATTCACAGTAGAAAGCATTTCCATTCTTCAAATGGGTAAGGACTCGCATGAGCTGAGCTCAGAGGTCACCGCTTAATTCCAAGACCGGCATTCCAACCCATGGGTTCTGCTGCCTGCCTTTGCCTTTCAAAGGTTTTTAAAAGAGAAACATTGTAAATTTAAAAGGAAAAGAGAAAGGCATCCAAATATATCTTTTTCCCTTTTTTAGAAAAGGAGAATGAGTCCTGCATACATGTTGCATATGGCTTTCACTCAGCCAATTCTCCTTTTTGGACTTCCTATTCCTTCAAGCCTGCAGCCGTAGCCCTGTGGAATCCGATCCCATCAGATCTCGGAAGCTAAGCAGGGTCAGGCCTGGTTAGTACCTGGATGGGAGACCGCCTGGAACACCAGAAGCTGTAGGCTTGGGAGAGGGACCTGGCAACCCCCTCCCACAAATCAATCTGCCATTGAAACCCCTATGCACAGCAGAGAAGCACTGACAATAGTGTTTCCCCTGTTGTACAGAGGGTCGCTATGAGTCGGACACCAACTTGACGGCACCTAACAACAACAACATTCCTGCAAACAAATGTGCATTTACATGTAAGTTTTATCATTGCAGGGGAGTGATTGATAGAATCGGCTCTGGAGGCCGGCAGGCCAAGTTCAACTTCAGGCTCTGCTGGTTATCAGCCATCTGGCTTTGTGGAAATTACAATATGATGTCTATAAGCCTCACTTTCTCATTCATAAAATGGAAAATCACAATAGTGTTTATGAAGCTGGGTGTGGCATGCAAACATTTAATATCAGCCTCTCAGGAGGCTGAGATGGGAGCAACGCAAAGATCAAGGCCAGAGGTAGCCTGTGTAACTTAGTGAGACCTTGCCTCCAAATTAAAAAAATATATATATTAAAGTATGGGCTAGGGGGTGCACCCCAGTGGTACAGCACTTGCAAAGTGGGTTCAGCCTCCAAGTACCATTAATAATAACAATTGTTGTTAGGTGCCATCTAGTCATGTCTGACTCATAGCAACTCTCATAGGGTTTTCAATGGCTGATTGTTTCGGGATTGCCTTGGGAGTGGATTGCCACATCCTTCTCCCATTTTTGTGGTGCTGGGATTCGAACCCAGGACCTCAGAGACTACAGAGTGGCACTGTACCAACTGAGCTAAATCCCAGCCCTAATAATAACAATAGTAGTAGTAGTAATAATAATAGTGTTTATGTATAGTGCTAATATGGAAATTAGCCCAGGGCCTAACATAACTCTTCAGTAACTGATGGTTAGCATTATTATTAAAGACAGAACCCACTCTCTCCATCCCTCAAGACCCCTACCCAACGAGATGCTTTTTTCATGTAAAAATTCATTCAAAGCATGGATAGCTACTCAGAGCCACAAAGAAGTAAGGATACCCCCCAAAGCAGAGGTTGCCAATCCCGATTACATATGAGAATCATCGGGGCAGCTTTTTAAAACTAAAGATACCAGGACTGTCCCCTAGACCACCTGAGTTAGAAATCCTATCGCTGGACTCCAGCCTAAGTAACAGAAGTAATATGTTAAAGGCTTCCCAGGTGATTTTGCTGCGTAGTGAAGTCAAGAACCTCTGCACTCACTTTTCACAATAGCAAGGATATGGAATCAACCAAATGCCCATCCACAGAAGGATGGATAAAAAAAAAAAAAACTATGGTACATATACACAATGGAATACTACTCAGCAATAAAAAAAATGAAATAATGCCATTTGCAGCAAAATGGATAGAACTGGAGAAAATTATTTTAAGTGAATGAACACAAGTTCAGAAAGAGAAATACCACATGTTCTCACTCATATGTGGGAGCTGAATCAAAATTATAAGAAGGAAAAAAATCCTATGGGGAGGTCGGAACATAAAAACAAAAGAAAAAAAGCTAAGAGTGGTATTATTATAGATGGACTAGAAAATTCATGTAATAGTTCTGACAATGTAAAAAGAAAGTTGACTACAGAAAAAGTTTCTATGTTAAACAAAACTGGAACCCAAGGATATACAGAAAAATATTACCATAAAAAGACAAGCAAATTGAAGAGAAGTCTGGTGGGGGGTGGGGGACAGGGGGAGGAAGCACACAAGAGGGTAAGGGGAACTTATCTGTATAATGCACAACAAAATGCATATATGGAAATGTCACAATGAAAAGCATATCGGAATGAATCACATTAAGGTATACATTAAAAATTTCCAATAATAATAATAATAATAGAAACAGTAAAAAAAAAAAAAAAAAAAAGAACCTCTGCAGTGGTGCTACCCAACAGACCACAGCCTTGACGGTCAAGGTCCCCACCCCAGGACCTGAGCGCTTTGATATCTGAAGCCCAAGTCCAAGTCAGCCAAGGGACGAGTGCACGTGGTGGATGAGCCGTTGCAGCCCTTCACCTGTTTAGCTCCTGAAAAACAATCCGCTTTCTTCCCAACAATCACGCCACAGTTAACGATCCTTGAAGACGCAGGGACCGCAGCTCCGCAGGAAGCTACTTTCCCGGTTTCCCGAATATGGACAAGGGATGAAGTAAGCAGCCGTCTTGGGAAAACAGCCACACGGACTGGGAAAATAGAGAAACAGCCCCTGCTGCTGCTGAACGCATACGAAGTCAGCTCCGCTCTGAGCAAAGATGCGATCCAGCTGAATATTAGAAAAATATGGCCTGACCACTTAGATTTCAGAGGGATCCAAAACCAATTTAGACTCCAGTTGGTGGACAAAGTTCACATTCAGCAAAACAGCTCCAGCAGTTACATCATCCCCACAACAGGGCGATTCAGAAATACAGATGTCCAGCCATGTGCAAAACAATGCTTTCATTTTTTTCTTTTTCTTTTTTTTCCCCTTCTCTTTCCCACCACTGACCCTGGGAGCAGGCTGGAAAAGCTTAGCATCTGTTGCTACTAAGAATAGGCTGTGGAGCTGATTATTTATGAACTTGCAAGCACCGAGCTACCATGCATGCTGGGGGCTGTCAGAACACTGGGGGTCACACAGGAGGGGTCCCATGTCAGGCCGAGTTATTTTCCAGTTTGCTCGCTGGATACTGCAAGCAGGAGCATGACCGTACACAGTGGACCTCATGGGTCACCATCAGGAAACCCAGGTTCAGGTTACACGAGATTCGAGGCAATGATCTGCCCTACCATGTTTAAGTTGGCATGGAATTCACACAAGAGAGATAAGCAGCAAAAACGTCATGCTCTCTGTAGCAAAGAGTGAAGCACCAACAGACATATTCTCATGGGAACTTAGCCTGAATTCTTACTGTGCACATAGACCAGATCCTGCTGGGCACACCAGGGTGACAAGCTAGGACCCTAAGGCTCAGGGATGGTACTACCTGCTGTGGAGGTAAGCCTGGTTCCAGCGTGTCCCTAACCTATATAAATGTCACAGGACACACTAGGACTTGCTTCAGATACCTGGTACCTCTAACTATGCCTTTTATAGCAAACCAACTTGTGTCAATCAGAGGAGCAAGTCATTTATGGCGATGGAGAGAAATAACAGTTATGTCTGTCTTACAAAATCAACCCTCTAAGTATGCAGTAAACATCGATTATAGAGATCCTCGTAATTCTATGGATAAAGCAACAGTGCGTATCTGGACATGTCATTCCCACAACATGGAAAGCTTTTCACATAGGTGAGATCCTTCTTTTTCCCAACTCCTCCAGCCACCTGAGGTAGATTGTTCTAGCATTTGCTCCAAAGGTAGGCTGTCTTTCTTCCCCAGGACAATCCCCACACAACCTCTCTCTTGTGCCCTCTTCTGATCCTATTCAAATCAGGCTGAGCCATGTGAGTTGCTTCAGCCAATGAACGTGGGGAGGCAGATCACGTCTCATGGTTCCGCCAAGGGGTCACCATACCCAGATTAGGAGCTATTCCCTCAGAATCTCACAATGGGCATCTCAGACAGCTGAGCATAGCCAACCCACCAGGTCTAAAAATATGAGCAAGAGAGAAATCTTTGTTGCATCCCATTGATATTGAGAGAAAAGCTGGAGATAGTAAGCTTGAGCTAATAAAATGATGCTATATTCTTCAGAGTCCTAATACATGAAAGAGCACATCGTTACATGGATGCTTATACACAACAGGTCAGGGACACGTGCACTTCCATATTTAATACAAAACTCTTCACAACTGCAAGGGTATGGAATCAACCAAGATGGCCATCAACAGAGGATTACATTAAAACATTGTGCTATATATACACAATGGAATATTACTCAGCAGTAAAGAGGAATGAAATCATATCAATTGCAGCCAAAAGGATGCAACTGGAGAATATCATTTTAAGCAAATTAACACAGATTCAAAAAGAGAAATACCATATATGTTCTTGCTTACATGTGGGAGCTAAATCTAACTTAAAGGAAAACATTTACATATGTAGATATATAAAAAGGAACAATCATACTTATCTAAGAATAGAAAATACAAGTGGATTCAGTGGGGGGAGGGGAACAGTAGGGGAGAGCAAAGGTTGGGGAAGGGGAAAAGGGGAGGGGAACCATGTAGAGGGGTAAAGAGGGAAAAGAAAAACACAAAGTACAGGGTACAATGATATGAATGTTGTTGTTGTTGTTGTTAGGTGCCGTCGAGTCGGTATCCGACTCATAGCGACCCTCTTTACAACAGGGGGAACACTATTGTCAGTGCTTCTCTACTGTGCATAGGGTTTTCAATGGTGCATTGATGTTGGGGAGTGGGTTGCCGGGTCCTTCTCCCAAGCCTACAACACCTGGTGTTCCCAGGCGGTCTCCCATCCAGGTACTAACCAGGCCCGACCCTGCTTAGCTTCCGAGATCTGACTGGATCGGATGCCACAGGGCTATGGCTGCAGGTTAATGATATGAATATATGAAAAAAATGGAAAAAAGGGAAGAAAAAAATCAATGAGAGAATAATCCATGGTTGCATATGAGTGTCGTTGTTGTTCCTGTTAGGGGCCATCGAGTTGGAACCCAACTCATAGCAACCCTACCTACAACAGGGGAAACACTATTGTCAGTGCTTCTCTGCTATTCATAGGGTTTTCCATGGCTGATTGATTTTTGGGAGTGGGTTTTCAGGTCCTTCTCCCAAGCCTACAGCACCTGGTGTTCCTAGGCAGTCTCCCATCCAAGGACTAACCAGGGCTGACCCTGCTTAGCTTCCAAGATCTGATGGGATCGGAGGCCACAGGGCTACGCCTGCAGGGATGATTATTACATAGTACTTAAAACTCCTACTTTCTTCTCTTCTTTTGTTGGTCCTGTTCTGTAACATATGTAAGGTGATGGGTGTGCCAGCAAAAGTGATTGAATAGTTGCATAATGGATACAGCAATCCGCTGATTACTCTGTACTCTGCTAACATTGGTAAATCAGCTTTCAAAAATGTATCAACTGGGAATAACACACACCCGCTCTGATCACCATCCCATTCTCCAGCCTCAGCATTTCAAGGAGATTCTCTCGTAACAATACCTGACTTTTCTCAAAGACCACACTGTGCCTCTCTTGCTGCTTCCTGATTGATCAAGAGGGCAGCCACGTGACCTCCCAGAGAAAGGACAACGCCTCTCCTTCCAGAACACATAAAACAACTTCCTGCTGCTGCTTCGTGGCCAGCTACAGTCTCAAAGGTCATCTGTCGGGGATAAATCTCATCTCCCCCAAGCAGGATTCCTTCCCCTCCCTGAGCCAGGGGAAGCAACACTCCTGGGCTCTTGGATGTCTCCTTGGATCAGCCCTCCCCCGCCCTGTGTGGGCTTTTGTTTTTGTTTTTGTTTGGTTCCTTTGGTCTGCCTGACTTCCTTGCTAAGTTGCAGACTTCCGGAGAATGGGATCATCACTGTCTTTCTGCATCTATCACCTGGTACCCAGAAGACACAGTGGATGCTTCTCAGACAGATGGATGAAGGAATAAAAATCAACATCCTGGGATCAAGTCCTGCTGTTTGAAACTCAAGAATGAGAAAGCAAACTCTGGCCCAGCAGAAATCTTTTGCACGGAGATGAGACCTAGTTTTGCAAATCCCCTGGCTTACGACCTTATTTCAACATTCAGGCGAAGGCAGCGCCCACTGCCTGCAGGAGGCACGGCCGGACAGGTCCAAAAACCTTTCTAAAACTGGCTCTCTGTTTCTCACAGCCAAAAGTGGCCTGCCATTCTTACAGGCTAAGGCATGGTCACCTACGGTTTACTGCCACGTGTCCCTGGCCACTGAGTCGATGGGGACTTTCACTGGGCACTGCAGCAAGTGCAAACTCCAACAGTGTCATTCCACACTGGTTACCCCAAGACAGAAGACCCGGGGAGTCACTGCCATGCACAGAAAGATGCAGAACTAGTTTTTTGCCTTTGTTTTTTTTTCCCAGAAAAGAAGGTGTTGAGTTGCCAATAACTCAGGACCCTAATTAAACCCAATCAAACCCAAAGCATAATCGACATAAAGAATCTCTCAAACTACTTGCTAAAGAACGTACTCAGCACAAGCAAAGTCTTCTTGGGGGGTCCTGTTACAGCACAGCTTGAAACCCTAGAATTGGGGTCTCCAAGTTCCAGTCCATTGGTCACAGATTCCTCCTCACCGGCTTTCCTGCTTCCACCTTGACCAGCATCCCATTCGTGACCTAACGGCCACTGCCAGCCTTTGGCTAAAGCCATCTCTTCTCCCTCCTGGACTCGAGGAAAATCCGCCATCTTTCAATGGCCCCAAGGCTGCTCATAAGCTGTCCCTCGTTATCTTTCTAATCTCACCTGCTAGGATGCTTGTGACAATCTAGAACAAGCCAGAAAGCCTATCTGAGCCCACTGCCAGAAATGCCCTTTCCAATGGAGCCCCCCGTGGCTCTCGGATCCCCTTCAAGTCTTGCTTAAATGCCACCTTCCTAAAGGAACTTCCATGTCCTCTTAAAATTCTAACCTACCACCCCAGCCCCCAAAGTTTCTCTGTTTATCATCCCTGCGACATTCGCCACATTCTACCTTTCTTATTTAACCATTATTATTGCCCATCTGGGCTGGGATTTAGCTCAGTTGGTAGAGTGCCGCTCTACAGTCTCTGAGGTCCCAAGTTCGATTCCCAGTACCGCAAAAACCAGAGATGGATGTGGCAATCCACTCCCAAGGCAACCCTGAAACAACCAGCCATTCGAAACCCTATAAGGGTCGCCATGAGTCAGACATGATTCCACGGCACCTAACAACAGTAATTGTTCATCCACCAGAATGTAACATCCCTAAAGGCAAGGACTTTTTACATTTTTATTCCCTAGTGGTATTTCACTCATGGCTAAATTCGTGCCCTATACCAGCAGACATTCAATAAATACCACTGAATAAACGAGTGCATCATAAGCATGTCTCTCTTTACCTTTGTCTCCCCAAGGCCTCTTCATAAATTGGACATTTATTGTAGAATTATATCTACATCTGTAGTTAATGTGTTGTTAGGTGCTGTTGAGTCCAACTCATAGTGACCTGATGAACAACAGAATGAAACGCTACCAACACTGTGCCGTCCCCAGCACTATGTCCACCCTTCTCTGTAATTCATAGGGTTTTCAATGGCTGATTGTTTCTCAGGATTGTTTCAGGAGTGGGCTGCCAGATCCTCCTACCATTTTTGCAGTGCTGGGGAATGAACCCAGGGCCTCAGAATGTACAGAGAAGCACTCTACCAACTGGGCTAAACCCCAGCCTGTAGTTAATGTAAAGATCTTTAAATTGAAGGTTGATTGGGAAGCAAAATTAACCCAATTGTCATTCTTTGCATGCGTCAGTGGCCACACAGGCTACTTAGTGGTGAAGACCACATAGGTAAATTGGATATTTCTCTAAAGAGTCCGATGAGTAAAACCACTCCACTAGTTATCGAACATTCACAATGTATGGTTGGATTCAAAATACTGGGTGATTCAAAAGTCACATCAATACCAGGAGGCGCAGAGTCAGCCCAAATCTAACACCAAGCAATTTATCATTAACTTGACTTTTTAAAAGCTCTGCCAGGGCCCCACCTGTTCTAATGCCTGGGCTTGAGAAAAACTCGGTTTGAAAAGACAAAACTGCAGTTACCCGACACTGAGCTTGGCTGAGACAGCAGAGTTTACATTCCACGGCCAGCCAGATCCCCACCCCAAGGAATGCGTCAGAGCGGGATGCAGGCCATAAAGAAGGTGGCGGTGCCTTGAAACCACTGGTCCTCCCAGGGAATCATACGTTATCTTCTATACTATACTTCTATATGCCTCACCTATGCATCAAACACTAGCTTCAAAAATCTCCTTCCCGTTCAGGGCCCTCGGTTCAATCCTTGACAGCACCAATAAAATAAAATAAAATAAAATAAAATAAAATAAAATAAAAGGTTTGCACAATGGGGAGGCTCTGGAGGGAAAGAATTCGCCCCCGTGCAGGATTCCAGTGCCTGCAGCCCTAGCCCTGTGGTGTCCGATCCCGTCAGATCTTGGAAGCTAAGCAGGGTTGGGCCTGCTTAGTCCTTGGATGGGAGACCACCTGGGAACACCAGGTGCTGTAGGCTTGGGAGGAGGACCTGGCAACCCACTCCCAAAATCAATCCGCCACTGAAAACCCTATGAACAGCAAAAATCACTGACGATTGTGTTTTGCCTGTTGTACTCAGGGTCCCTATGAGTCAGATACCGACTCGATGGCACCTAACAACAACAACAAGCAGGATTCCAAGCGAGGCATCTGCCTCCCACGCCCCAGAAATGGCTGCCTTCTTGGGGCACTCTTGGCCCTCCTCTGTGGTGAACAATGAGTAGGGATTTGCGGGGTGCTCTTCATAGTAGGTGTCCCTCAGTGTCTGTATGCGCTTGGGAACGTGGGAAGCTCTTAGGGACAGCTTCACTCGTGCTGTGGATTCCAGGCCCCCCATCGGCAGCACCAGCTGAGCAGACACTGCACGGGACCTGAATCCTCCAGTGGGGAACGTCTGTGGGCCGACAGACCTGTGCAATGGGCACATGGGCTGGCTGCGACAGCTGCGGACTGCACAGAGGGCAGAAGCACCTACAGGGTCTGTTTACAATGTGCAAACTGGCTGGGCGCGGTGGCGCACACCTGCAATCCCAGCCACTTGGGAGGCAGAGGCAGGAAGATCGCGAGTTCAAGTCCAGAGGCAGCCTGTGTAACTTAGTGAGACCCTGACTCAAAATAAAAAATGTGAAATGGGCTAGGGGTGCAGCCCAGTGGTAGAGCACCTACAAAGCATGTGGGAGGCCCTGGGTTCACCACCCCACCAAGTACTGCAAAAAAAAAAAAAAAAAAAAAAAAAAAAAAACTTAACAAAGCTACTTAAAAGCCTCTTAAGAACCCAGTAAACACTTAAAGACGTGGAATAAACTTTCATCTTTGTGACTCATTCATAGAGAGACCATCCACTGCTTATCCTCTGGATTCTTCTATCTTATTAGGAAACCTTTAGGGACGCTAACCTCATCTTAACACTATTATTATCAATGTTGAGGATAATGAGTTTAGGCTCTCCCCCCCCCACCTTGGCTTTTTTTAGAGTCTCACTCCTCAACAGAGGCTGGCCCGGGACTCGCTATGCAGCTGAGGCTGGCCTCCTGCGTCAGCCTCTGGAGTGCAGGGTACTGGGCTTGGAGGCTGAGGGATGGTGGGCTTTAAAGGAGGGAGGAAGGGGTTGGCAGACCCGTGGTCTGGGAGGAGCATGCAGCGTGTCCTCTTCCTGGGAATTTTCTTTAAAGCAGATGGGACATCAGCTCAGCCAGTCCTCACCATTGGTGTCAGGGCACACAGCTGTCACCAACCCTTGTGGAGGAGGGTGAGGAAAGCAAGAGGCACCACGGGCCCTGCGCTGGCCCCAGCTCCTCCCAGCACCGCCTTGGAACGGGGAGGCAGTTCACGCAAGGTGACAGGGATGGCCCTTGAGCTGCTTGGCACAGGCCAGCTCCACTTAACGAGAGCTCAGAATCACACTCGGCACGGAGAAATTCACCCTGACCCTGGACGCCTGCCCCCTGGCATCCGCTCACTTACATTTTTACTCAATTACTATTTCTAAGAACAGAGACAAAAAAGAATAAGATGGCAGAGCTCTGCTGTTCGGTAGTCTCGCCTGGAAGGTCTGAGGGGGGTCTGCAGACTGTTCCCACAGGCCTGGCGGCGGGGGCAGGGTGATAGGTGGAAGAACCTTCCAGGCCACAGGGGGAACCCTCGTGGAGCCTGGGCCATGTCTCCCCTCCCACACCCTCAGAAGTACTCCTGATTTTCCCCACTCACTGAGGTGTGGGGTGGGTTTCCAGTGTATTTCACCAAAGGAAGAGGGACACTAGCACCAATATGGTTGCTGTTACATGCTGTCAAGTTGGGTTCAATTCACAGCAACCCAATGTACAACAGAGGAAACACTCTCAGGCACTGTGCCATGCTCAGCACTATGTCAGTGCTTCTCTGCTATTCATAGAGTTTTCAGTGGCGGATTGTTTAGAGAGTGCTTCAGGAGTGGATTGCCAGGTCCCTCTCCCATTTTTGCAGTGCTGGGGATCAAACGCAGGGCCTAAGCGACTGAAAATTACCCAAGTGAATTTGCAAGTCCCAAAAGGAGTGCCTGGAGAAGCAAAAGCCCTCCAGCAACCAGGGAAAGCGTTTCACCTTGTTCACTATGGAAGGGCGGATGAAGGGGATCAGTCCAAGGTGGTAGGCAAGAAAGCTATAAAATAAATGACTCTGGATTCCCAAGGGAGAGGGGAAACAGGTTTGGGGTCTCAGTGCTGGGGTGGAAAACATCCAGGCCTGACCTGATCTCAGATGTTGCCTATGTCACCAGTTAGTTTTGTGACCAAGAACGAGGTATCTACCTCTGCAAACCACAATTTCCTAAAAGATGAAGAGCATTATCCTGGCCGCCTCTGATCAACCTACCTGGGAAAGAGCAAGATAACTGGACTTAGGGACCAGGGGGGAGAAGGACCTGGCAACCCACTCCCAAAAATCCATCTGCCATTGAAAACTCTATGAACAGCAGAGAAGCACTGACAACAGTGTTTCGCCTGTTGTACTCAGGGTCGCTATGAGTCGGATACCGACTCGACAGCACCTAACAACAACAACAAGAGACCAGGGACATTAGGGTGCTCAACAAATATTTACCTTTTCTCATTCCCTTTCCTTCTCCTTTCCAGAAAGTCTGTCTGCAAGTGCAGAGAAGTGGCACATTTTAATTCTCGTCCAGAAAGCGAAATCAAATAAAAATCCAGAGCTTGAAATTAAAATATAATCCATCCGGCTCGCAAAGGGGAGCTTTCAAAGCAGAGGCTGACCTATTCACTCTTTCTATTCACACAGCAGCCACACTGAGGGCTTGGTACTAAAATAAATGTATTCTCTCAATAGAGTCAGGTTGATTGGTTGTTCTCAGGAACTCCCAGCTTTGGACACTGTAAATAAACTATTCCTAAGCAGCAAGGTGAGGCATGGGAGATGCAGAAAGGAAGGTCCAGGGAGCCAGGCTCCTACTAGGGCAATAAAAACATTTCCTTCATCCCTTTCCAGGAACTCCACCCATATTTGTTGTTAGGTGCTGTCAAGTCAGGTCCGACTCATAGCGACTCTGTGTACAACAGAACAAAACACTCCCTAACACTGCACCATGCCCGGCACTATGTCAGTGCTTCTCTGCTATTCATAGGGTTTTCAATGGCTGATTGTTTCAGGAGTGGGCTGTCAGGTCCTTCTCCCACCACTCATATTTAGAATATACATACTTCAAACCTTGTCAGGGCCTTAGACATACACAATGAGCCAATGCTAGAACTAAGAGTCCGTTTCCCTTCCTCCTGAGCGTGACCCAGGGACAACTTAGCCAATGAATGCCACTCAAGTCCTGTTCTTTGCAGTGGACCTATCGCCCAGCATACAGTAGGCATTCCATAAAGGCTGGTGGAATTGATTAATGTTCCAAATCAAAAAGTGGTGCAGACTTCTGGCTTTGGAGCCCCTTGGTCTAATGCATGGAACGGGCTTTGAGGAGCTTGTCCTTGGTCTCAGGACCAGGGGGAAGCAGTCCGAGCAAGGAGCAAGCTCCCAGGTGCAGTCAGCTGAGAGCCTGACCCAGCGCAAACCATTTTCTCATGCAATGCAGACATGTTAATATAAAGGTCACAAATAATGGCATCAGCATGGCTCTCCCACAGGCCTCTCTCTAGAGCTGCGAAGGAGAGAGAAATTTCCCTTCACTTTGGTTTAGTAAACCAAATATTAACTGAGCAACTACTATGTATCAGGAATAAGAACACAAACACAAATGAGATGTAATGGAGGGATCTCCCCTTGCTATTCAGGCCACACTGCTCCACCCTCTGCAAATCAGCCTCCACGGGAGTCAGGAGATCAATATTGTAAATCTCTCTCTGCGACCCCTGGAACACAAGTCTCAGACCAGCAAGTCGGTTTTTTGGTTTGGTTTGGTTTGGTTTTTTTCACATACTGCAATGAACTTATGGTATTACTTCCAAGCTATTCATCAGTTTTTCTCCTGAAACACTGGCTAGAGAATTTCAGGCACCTTTGTGATTGCTCAGCGACAAGGCTGCCTCCCAGATTCCCACCTGGCCTCTCGTGACTTCCCCACCGGAGACAGATGCCAAAGACGGCCTTGATATCACCATGTCAAAGGAGGAATAAAGCGGATGAGTGTACTCACCAAGGTACCCACAGAGCACCTGGGGCTGTCTGGCGCACAAGCTGCCCACTGAGCCAGAGGGGGGTGTGACAACTGGGCAGACAGCTAGGAGTTTTAAAAAGCACAGTCATTAGCCGTTTAGCTGACAAGACGCCCAGCCCAGAACTACACAACATTCAAAGTAGAAGAGGGACTTCTGGCTAGCTTCCCCGCCCCCACCCCAAAATATGAGGTCCCTGCGACCCAGGGCAAGGGGTTTCCATGCTAAGGATCCATGGAGGATTCTGGATTCGAGTCTCAGATCTCCGCCTCCCTTAACCAGCAGTCAGAGTCCAGAATTCAATTTTCCCTTTAAAATGTTCTGTCATTAAGATAACAACGTACAAGTTATATACTCAACTGGGAAAATAAATACCTGAATTATCTTAAAGGCGGATAAGAAAGACTTTGACCCCCTTTGACAAAAGACAGCCCCCCAGCTAAGAATAAAACTTGGGTTTTCATTTGGCCCGTCTGGATTTCAATGTCCTTAATGCAACCTGAACATGAAAACTCTTTCTCAAATGACTCAAAAACACAGGTGCATTGGTGTATTATTGCAGTTACAAAGGCTAGAACTCCTTAAAATCAATTACACATCTCTTCCCGGAGAGTTAGGGCATTCAGAAATCTTGAACTTCTCTTTTTTAGAGGAGAAAACTCATTAAAAATATCTCAAATGGAAGAGATTTTTGAGTGGTCAAAATCTTTCCTATCTGTTATAGGACCTTTGCGTATGGATACATAGACTAAAACTCCTGTTTGCCACTGATTTCCTATGAATCTTGGGAAAAGCCCTGAGTTTATCCAAACCTCTGTATCTGTAAGATGAAGCAGACATAATGCTACTACCAAGCGTTTTTACAAAATTGAAATGACATATTATACTTAAATTGTTGTTGTTAGGTGCCATTGAGACGGGGTCCAACTCATAGCAACCCTATGTACAACAGGCGAAACACTATTGTCAGTGCTTCTCTGCTATTTATAGGGTTTTCAATGGCGGACTGAGTTTTGGGACTGGGTTGCTGGGTCCGTCTCCCAAGGCTACAGCACCTGGTGTTCCCAGGCAGTCTCCCATTCAAGCATTAATAAGGCCCAACCTTGCTTAATTTCCCAGATCTGAGGGGATCCGATGCCACAGGGCTACGGCTGCAGGCATTGTACTTCAGAGACTAACAAATCAAAGGTGGTGAGGCAATGTAACCATATTAGTTATCGAACTCATGTCATTAAAGAAGCTATGATCACATCCTAAGCCTGGCATGGACACAATTCTTTTTCAGCCCCTGGCATATGCATGTAGAATCCAGGCACCTTCGATGTACACGGGGCAGGTGTTCTACAGACAACCCTGCCACTATTCAGGCCTGATCTGAACCTTCTTTTGACAAAAGACAAAGGTGTCATGGACTCCACTTTTATTTATTTATTTTTTTGCCAGATTTCTGCCTCCTGCCACTCCATTTCAGAATGGATAAAGACAGCCTTTCCCATTAGCCCGTAACTTATCATCTCCAACAGACAGCCCCAGAGGAGACTACAGAGGCAGGTGTTCACACGAGTGTGGAGCGTACGTTCTAGCTGGAACACTCTTTCATTGAGATACGGGCTCTGCACGGCCGGCATGGGGGGAAGAAGAAGGCCCGACACCCCGGCTTCTATGGGAGGTCCACACTGAGGTCACGTTGCCGCCACGTGCTGTTTGAGCTGCCATCTGTTCCCATAGGCTCCCCCCATAAGCAACCTCGTTGTTTATTTTCAGACTTTTCTCCACCGTCTGCTAGGCAGAATGTCCCCTCCAACAAGCAGCCAGCAAAGACAGGAAGCGACAGTGGGTATAAACTGTTTGTCCCAGGATTAGCAAGTCAAGCAGAGCTTTCTCATTCACATCCGACCTTCAAAAGCAGAGGCTGAAAGTTATCTGCATAAAAATCTCAAGGACTGTGATGGGGGAGAGGCGGCCTGTGCAGAGCCAGTGAGTGGGCTAGCAATGCTCTTTCTCTAAGCCATGGTCCTGTGGATTTCTTGGGGGGATTTAAGGCCTTTTCCTGGGAAACAGCACCTTCTTCAGGCCACTGGGTGTCGTGGTACAGAAGATGGACAGTTGCGTCCACGGGATTCAGATCTGACCACTGCCCAAGGTCACCTGTGTCACGGGGGTCTCTGCTAACTATTGTCGCTGGCAATCCCCAGCATGCGCTCCTCAGCTGCCCCTTGGGTTTACTTTTATAAGGTTGCAGTACTAAAATCCTTGCTCTTCTTTTTTTTTTTTTTTTTTTCTTTTCCTTCTTTTTTTCCTTGTCTGTTTGTTGTTGTTGTTGTTAGGTGCTGTCGAGTCAGTATCCGACTCATAGCAACCCTCTGTACAACAGGGGAAACACTACTGTCAGTGCTTCTCTGCTGTGCATAGGGTTTTCATTGGCAGATTGATTTTTGGGAGGGGGTTGCCAGGTCCTTCTCCCAAGCCTACAGCTTCTAGTGTTCCTAGGTGGTCTCCCATCCAGGTACTAAGCAGGCCCGACCCTGCTTAGCTTCCGAGATCTGATGGGATCGGATGCCACAGGGCTATCCCTGCAGGCTGTCTGTTTGTAAGCAGGGCCAAAAGAAAAAGTGCTCGTCTACTGATCCACTGCCTTAGAAGCGAAGATCATAAACTGTACAGACAGATAAAGATGCTGGTCGTGACTATTCAGGCCACAGAAAGCAGTCCTTAGTTTATGAATAATCAGTCTTCAGTCATCTGCATGATTGAATCGGCATTGCGGGATTGATAAACGTTTTTCCTCATCGGTGATGCTCTAGATATATGTAAAATGGATTCTAAATACAAGACATTATTATGAAAGTCTGGGCATTTATGGCCTTAGAGGCCATATTTGAGTACCCACTAACTAATATGGGGAGACTATAGTCATACAAGCGGAGTTTAGCTCAGTTGGTAGAGTGCTGCTCCACACTCTCTGAGGACCTGGGTTCAATCCTCAGCACTGCAAAAATGGGAGAAAGACGTGGCAGTCCACTCCCGAAGCAATCCTGAAACAGTCATCCCTTGAAAACCCTAGGAGGGTTGCTATGAGTTGGACCTGGCTTTGCGGCACCTAACAACAACAACAACAACACAGTCAAACAAGCCATGTGATAGAAATATCCTAGAATTAAAATTCTGCATGGGTGCTCTGCAAAATAACTTCAACAACTCTAATGTGAATTACAAAATTGCTGGGGTTCATTTTTGTCCACAAAGACACAGCTAAGAAATAGAGCAACAACATAAAACTACAACTTAGGGGTGAATAACGTTTCCTTGATCCACCTGGTCAGCTTGTTTTGAGGTCAAGAGAGATTTTTGTAAAAGGCCTTTGTAGCCTCGTAGTCAGGAAGGCCGAGATCAGTGTTTCTCCCATTGTACTGTGCAAAAGAATCACCCGGGCTGCTTATTATTAATGCAGTTTCTCAAGCCTTTGCCTCCACCCCTTTCCGATTACTATTCGTAATCGTAGGGCAGGCACCCAGAAGCCTGCACCTTGGCAAGAGGGTCAGGTGGTCCTCGCGGGAGGTTCAGAAACATACTTTGGAAACATTGTATGAAGTTCACCTAGCGTAACTAAATGCCCTGAAAAATTCTCAATAAATTTCATGTCAAATCGACTCCTGCCACAATCCTCTCATCCTCTGTCTATAGACATACAATGCCTCTCTCCTGGGATTATCATAACCCCGTGATACTGTTACTTCTTCCCAACATTAAACCACCGTGACTTTCCACCACTCTTACAGAATTTCCAAAACTGTTACTGAATAAATAAAACTGGTCCAAATATACAAGGATTTGGGTCCACTTGACTCAAAACCCTCTTCCAGAATGTGAGTACTTTCGACAGAGACTTAATGACGTCAGGTACCTTTGTGATTCTACAATTTCATTATTGATGGTGGTGTTTCCTGGCAGCAGACTTCTTCCGAAATATGGTTCTCTCCAAGACAAACTAGCCACCATCCCAACCCACCGAGAAGAAAAGCACCAGTTTTGTGGGGGAAGAATGGCAGTGAAGAACTTAGTTCATAGGTCTGACCGGTGACTTCAGTTAACACTCTTAACAACCTAAGCCTTCTGACCTCAGAAGAGGTCTCAATGAGTGACTACTGTTCAAATCAACAAGATTTAAAAAAATTCCTCAAGATGTCTTGGATATAAAACAGCGTGGATTCAGATGCCAGCAACCTTGGGTGGTGGAGTCTAACAAACATCTCTGAAGATGGAACCTACTACTTTGGGACCCATGGCGATGGCTGTAATTCAGCTTTGGCCAGGGTCTGGTCACTTCCAAGTAACTGAAGAGTTCAGAATTCCTTCTTCTTCTGTCTTCTTCTTAACCTCCAGAGCCCACAATGCCAAGGAATATGTTTGGATGTGGAAAGATTTGCCAACAGAAATTTTTGAGAGACTTTTGAGAAGACCATTCCATCACTCAATCATCCTCTGCAAAACAACATGATTAGTCCCTTCTCCTTTTAAAGGACAATCAGAATAAATCATCTACCATTTTTTTAGGACTTCCTCAGCCAGCAGCTTAATTACAAGAGCTCATCATAAACCAAGTAGAAACAATTCCAGTGGCATTTGCCATGAAGATGTCAAAGTAGAAGTGAAAACGAGATTAAGCCAATGGATAAGGAAATAAATGGCCATGTAAAAAACAATCTCCCACATGGAAGAAATGACAAAGTTCCTGCTACATCTCGTGTAGACAAATAATCTGATAAACGTGGTCAGTTGTTGTTGCTAGGTGCTGTCAGCCAGGTCTGGCTCATAGTGACCCTCATAAGATTTTCAATGGCTGATTGTTTCAGGAGTGGATTGCCACGTCCTTCTCCAATTAAACTTGGTGTAAGAAGCACTAATTGCCAACACTAAAATGAACCCCAAATTTAAATATTACATTTTCTAGAACACTCCCATTTATGTTTTGGCAACAATAAATATTTTAGTGCTCTTAAAATCCACATTAAAGAAAATACACAATATTTTCTTTTTTTAGGTAGAAAGATTTGCAAAGACTACTGGACCTGTGGTCACTTCAGTATCTTTCTCAGAATCAAACTCTGCAGTCTTATTCACAAGTAAAAAATAAGGCGCCTTCCAACAGCCTAAAGTTATGAATGAATGGTTATCTGCATGCTAGCTCCTCAAGACAGATGTGGTGATTGTTGGTGTGCTGTTCATTAGCGAGGGAAAGCCATATGAACAAAGCCAAGATCTAAGTCACAGCGTCTTTCTCTTTCATGAGACTGGAAAGATGCTACCATATTTCCTGCAACAACCTGGCAACTCTAGAAGAGGATTCCTCTTCTCAAATCACTGCCCCAGGACTTTTCTTCTGGAAACACAACATCTCTTCTTCAGAAACAACCTGCTTCCTGATGGTCAACACACAAGGAGCCAGCAAGTCCTGAGACAACAAAGCCACTCGCCCTGGGAATAGAGAGGCAGGGGACAGGCTAGCGTGAAAGAAACCAGCTGCCTGGAGAGGGCTGGGTATGCACTGGAACTATTTTGAGAATTCTTGGGCTTTGGAGCATCCAGAAAGCATTTTCCATCTGCCTTTAGCTTCTCAAGTCACTGTGGCTGAAAGAGCATCAAAGCCAAACATTTCTGACGTATCAGGCCTAACCAATCCAAGTGTTGTTCTGAGAGAGAGAAATGATGGTTTCAGTCTTCTCAGCACCACGAGACCTTCCCTCTTGCTGATAGACACTGATCCAGTCCACTCTGTTCTCAGCCAGCCAAGCTCTGTAGCACCAGTGGAACGGTATTCCTGGGCTGTCCCACGAAACCCGGATGTAAACTCCCTGAGTAAACATCTTCATTGTTAACTCTTTCACTGGCATCTCGTCCCCTGTACCACCACCCAGGATTGCATTTTGCCCCCTCAAATCCTTTGGGGGTGACTCCCCCTTCCTTCCATCCAGCTTCTTCTGTGACAGTTCTACCCTAATGGCATCCCATAGCAAAGTTCATTCCCTGGCTCTGAGCTGGGGTTCAGTTCAGTGGGTAGAGCGCTGCTCTGCACTCTCTGAGGACCCAGGTTCCATCCCCAGAACTGCAAAAATGGGAGAAGGACTTGGCGATCCACTCCCAAAACAATCCTGAAAACAATCAGCCACTGAAAACCCTACGAGGGTCACTATGAGTTGGACGCAACTGGATAACACCGAGCAACAACAACAACATGCTAAAGCCTTCTGACAGCTCAGACTGTGGTGCTCCCGTGCTGGTGAAATGAGGTGAAATGAGGCTGAAATGAGGTCCACCTGGCCTGACCACAGCTGCCCGACCAGGCCCAGCATGGGCTGCACGGGTCCCGGTTTCCTTCTCCACAGAGACTCTCTACAGGGGCAAGGTGGGAGAGGGGGCACCCGAGAGGGCCTGGAGCAGCCCACAGGTGCCAGGAGCGGCGACCCTGGCTACTCTCACACGCCATGGTCAATGCCTTGCAATGCGAGGAAGCAGCTGTGGTTTCCTTCATCCTCACAAATGGAGAAACTGAGCCCCGTTGAGGGAAGTGGCCTCAACCCTGAAGGCAAAGCAGATGATGGCAGAGCCATGGTCTGATGGCAGCGAGACCGTTCCTGTCATGGCTCCTGAAAGCCAAGCTGCTAACCAAAGCAGGACCATGTTTTAAGCATCGCCAAAACCCTACACTTCCCTCTCAGGTGCTGAGACTCCTCTCATGCCGTTCTCCTTTATTTATTCTCTTTCTTTTACATATTGCTTCTGTCTGGCTCCAAGGGCTGGGATTCAGCTCAGGTGGTAGAGCGCTGCTCTGCAGTCTCTGAGGTCCTGAATTCGATTCCCAGCACCGAATTAAAAAAAAAAAGGGGCGGGGGGAGAAGGAAAAATGGGAGAAGGATGTGGCAATCCACTCCTGAGGCAATCTCGAAACAGTCAGCCATAGAAAACCCTATGAGGGTCGCTATGAGTCGGACACAACTCGACGGCACCTAACAACAATGACAACTGCCTCCAAAGTCCTTGCTGAAAGAGATCAAAAGGAACCAATCATATTTATCAAAAAATAATTTTTTTTTAAATGGTTGCGGTAAAAGAGCAAACCAAGGGCTTGGTGAATCTTAATTCTTGTATCAACCAAGTGCAGAGATAAAATCTGGACATGTTTGAGGCAAGAAAAAAGACCCAAGCTTTGAGCAAATCTTCAGAAGTTGTATAAAAAGAATCAGAATTTGCCAGTGTAATTATCCACAAGAGAGGAGAGTCGCCTCTCTTTCAGGGATGCACCACATCATTTTTCAGGATGTCAACAAAATCTCGCAGTCCATTCCCTGGCTATGTATTAGGGCCTCTATCATTGTCGGGGAGGCTGCAAGTCTCATTGCTAGAACACAACCCTTGTTGTGTTCTATGTTGTTGTTGTTGTTGTTGTTGTTGTTGGTAGGTGCCATCAAGTCGGTATCTGACTCATAGCAACCCTGCGTACAACAGGCGAAACACTATTGTCAGTGCTTTTCTGCTATTTATAGGGCTTTCAATGACTGATTGGGAGTGGGTTTCTGGGTCCTTCTCCCAAGCCTACAGCACCTGGTGTTCCCAGGCGGCCTCCCAACCGAGTACTAACCAGGCCCGACCCTGCTTAGCTTCCCAGATCTGACGGGATCAGAAGTCACGGTGCTACAGCTACAGGCTCAACCCTTATAGAAACAGCAATATCCATCTGTTCAGATGTCAAAGGGAAAATGTTAGAGCCAACCTTGAGGGTTGCATGTGAAAATAAAATGTCTACATACATGCAAAAGGTTGAAAAGGATGCCTGGCACATTGCAGGCACCTAATAAAAGTTAGCTTCCATCCCGATCAAGATCATTGTCATTATTGTCTGAACAGTTGAAAATTGAAAACGTAAGGTTGTAAGAAGCCTCGCGCTCCCTTTCATTTAGTGATGTTTATCAGGCGCCTCTCCCCTGCCATGGGAGGTGGGCAGATTTCATCTCCAGGTCTCTTGCTGTGGACACTTTGAACTCTCAGGTTCTCCTGGTGGCTCAGCCTTACTCTGCATTCAGTGCACATTCACAGATTAAACATCTACTGAGCAGACACAAGGTGCTAGGTTCTGCAAGAGTACAAAAAAATTAGGCTCAGTCCCTGTTCTGAGGATCTTTACAAACCTAGGAGGAAGGCAACTCAGAACACAACTAGGTCTTACCAACAGCAAAAGAAGAGGCAGGGGTAGAGATAAATATCAAGATAGTGAGAATGAAGAGGAGAAGCCGATTAAACTTGACTAGGAAAGTCAAAGTGGGTCTCTTAAGGAGGTGGCATCTTACTAAGCCTAGCAGCTGTTGAAAGATAGATTGCCCAGTGGAAGAGAGAGCATAAAAATGGCCCAGAGCCATGGAAGTAAATCATCCATCTAGATAAAGACAGAGAGGATGGCACGGTGGGACTGTACTTCTTATGCAGGGATTTAGCAAGAGGAGGGGCTGAGCAAGGAGGATGGGTCAGACCTGGGAAGGTCTTGGATGTCAGTTTGTTGTTATTGAAAGGCGCCCTTGAGTCAGGTCTGACTCATAGCGACCCTATGTACAACAGAACAAAACACTCCCCAATTCTGTGCCAGGCACATGATCTTTTTTATGTTTAAGTCCATTGTTGCAACCACTGTGTCACTCTGTCTAGTTTGGGTCTTCCATTTTTTCCTTGACCTGCCACTCTCCCAAACACCATGTCCTTCTCCAGGGCTTGGTGACTCCTGACAACATGTCCAAAATATGTGTAAGATGTAGTCTAGCCATCCTTGCTTCTAAAGGAGCAGTGGTTGCACTTCTAGGGCAGATCTGTTCGTTCTAATATGGCATATTCAAATATTCATGTAAGAAAGCTGAATGGAAGAAGCCTAAACCATCAAGACCTTCTTACATTGGAGATTCCCAGCCTTGTCACTCTCTGTGCCCTGCCCTTGAGTGACAAAAGCCACCTTATGAACAATGTGAGTGGGCAAGGGAACTGGATGCATTAAGTGGAACTTAGAAAATAAAGAAAGAGAAGGCGGTTCCAAGGCATCCCAAGCTAGTGGAAATGGTTCCCAGGACATTAACTTCTAATGACATTTTAACGTCTCTAAAATCCAGGTTCTCTCTTACAATCAGTGGCACAGGGGAGTGGCATTTCTTACTCAGTGGCACATAAAATAACGGTGCATCTTAAGCCAGTGGAGTTTTCAGTTCAAGGAATAATGGCTGCCTGCAAAGGCTTACGAAGTGCTAGAAGCAGCTGTGTCAGGTGGCTCTTCACCTGTCATGGTCATCAGGAGGCCTTAACAGCCCCAGGAAGCAGGTGGTCAGGGAGGAAGATGTGGCCTGCTTACGGGAAGGGGCTGCCACCTCCCACAAACTCAGCAGAGAATCACATGGGTATCCACGCAAGCATTTGACCACCATCGTGCAGACTGTCCACATCACCGAGGGCAAGGAGGCGATCTGGATTTGGAAGAAGAGGTCTGGGGAAGTTTATGCAGAGCCAAGCCCCACCCACACCCCATCCATGGGGCAGCAAGGTGGTGGAAGAGTCCAAAGAAGCCCAAACACCCACTTTTGGCTCCCAGAGGTTAGGACAGAAACAAAGCAGCCACCAAGTGCGCCTTGTGGCCAGAGCAAGATGTAAATTTCTTCTAAACAAATGACAAGAAACCATCCCTTCAGTCTAAACAGACTCATCCGAGAATCCCTAGCGTGTTATTAAATTTAAAATACAGTACCTGCAGAGCCCTGAATTCCTGGGTTAAAAACTATCTTTGTTTAAAGGATCTCTAAAAACAAAACAGAACAAAAGTGCACCCCAGGCTTTCCAAATGACAGTGGGAACGTTGTTTATCCCGGCCAGAGCCACGTTTCATTGGCCACTCAGAATCTGCAAAGTGAAATCCACCCCGAAGCAGAAGGCCCAGCAAACAGAGCCAGAACATCTGGTAAGTCCAAATCCTCCCTCCAGGACCCCATCAGGACCGGAAAGGCTGCAGGACAGCCGGAATTGCAATGCTGTCCCAGGCTGTCTAGCCTCACCTCACTCCCAAACCTACAGAGGGGGCTGGGGGTGGCAGGGGGAAGGGGGAGTTGGGCAAGAGTCCTACCCAGTGCTGGCCCGCTCCTCCTCTCTACCTGCCTGGATCTTCTAAAAGTGCAGCCTGGCATGGGTTGTAATCTCTGAGCAAAGGCCTAGGAGTCAGTGACCTCTCCAGTTCTAACCCAGATTCGATGTGGGTTCAACAGTGAGTCATTAGCCTTCTTCTCCCATCTCCGTTTCCTCTAGGAAAAATGATCTGTCTTTTTTTTCATATCTGTATATGGAAGATGCTGCGCGAGAGGTGACATCAGTGTCTTTCCGCCGGGCAGAAAAGTCGTGATTCAAAAAGTGCAGCTCCTTGCATAGACCACAGGGGTCGCTGTGGAGACACAGGGGCCTCTCATTTCCTTCTGGGAGGCCAATGGTTCCCATCCCACCCACAAGCTTGGGGAATCTCAGCCTCTATCTGGTGAGGCATCTTCAGGGGAGGCCTGGGGCCAGCTGGCCTCACTTGGGAACAAAGACTACCCAACCGCTTCCTCTATAACCGTATTTTCCTTTGAGGGTCTTTTGCAGTGTGAAAAGTAAAAAGAGAGGAAATCCTAAAAGAGAAGAATGTGATCTAACTTAAATACAACCACAATTAGATACTAGAGCTAGGATAAGCCATGGTGTAATAAAAAGGGGGGGAATTGAAGTTTGGTCTGTTGTGTATTAATAATCATTCTGGAAGTCAAAAGGTACACATAGATTCACATGCAGACAAAAGATCAAACAAAAATAATACATAAAGTAAAACAGCTACTGTGTCCTGCCAACATTTGCCTTCAGTGAGCAGTTGGTCCAATAGACAAGCAATTTGCATATCGGAAGACATATTCTTGAAGAAAATACTAAAGTCACATTTCCCAAAACCATAGTGACATTGGTATTCATCCTACATTCCACAATTTCACTTGGAAAAATGTAGGGGAAATCGAAAAGGAGATTGCTGGTATTCAATGCTTAGCATCCATGTGAACCAATTATAAAGGAGACTCCTTGTGACTTTTCCAGGCTGCATGTTTTCGTTTATCTAATTCGATACGATAGAATAAACCAATGTGAGTATTTACTTTCTCTGGTTGCCTAGGTTGGGGATTCCACCCTTCATTGACACAATCTGCTTATTTTACTTGAAAGGAAAATCCGAGATAATTTTTCACTTCTTTTTTTCTGTGTGATGACTAATACCTCATAGCTGCCGACTAAAGCTGATAATGAATCGCTCCTGAAGTGAAATGAATGGGAAGTTCTGATGTCTCCAGTTTAGGTGAAGACCACAGTAGTAAAGTATAGACTACACACAGTGGTCTAATCCATAGTCCATTTTACAAAGAGAACTTTGATTATCCTGCTGCACGATGCTTTCATTTTAATATCCTTTGATCATCAAGGTATTTTGTTATGACTTTTGAAATGGCACGACTAACAGAACTCGGTAACCTGAGGTTAACAGCGGGCACTGGGGCTGTGCACCATGGCTTTATTGACATTTTGGGCAAGATAATTATCTGGTATATGGGAAAGGGGATGGCTGCTCTGGTGCATTATAGGAAGGCTAAAACATCTCTGGCTTCTACCCAGTGAAAACCAACAGCACCACTCCACCACCACCACCACCACCACCACTCCCGTCAGGATAACAGAAAATGTCTCCAGACATTGCCAACTGTCCCAGTGGAGATGGCGGGGCTGGGGGAAGACGGGAGGACGGTAGGATGCTAGGATGCAGTCTCAGCACAGACAGTTACAATGTGTGTCTAGTTTGTTACAATGAAAAAAGGTGAAGAACAGCAGGTGTGGTGGCAGGTGCCTGTCACCCCAGCACTCTGAAGGTGGAGTCTGAAGGATGGAAAGATCAAGGCCCACCTGAGCCACATTCTGAAACTCTGTTTCAAAAGAGCAAGGGCTGGGATGTAGCTCAGAGGTAGAGTGCTTGCCTAGCATGCACAAGGCCCTGGGTTTCATCCTCAGCAGAGAAGGAAGGAAGGAAGCATGGAAGGAAGGAAGAAGGGAGGCGTTTTGTCTCCATTTGATTGTCTGCCCCTCTACGGGTTTTAACATCAATTATTTGAATTCTTCCTAGGTTTAACGGAGTCAAAAATTTCTAAAACCCTGTGCAGTATCTTTTGAGTAACTGTGCCTTGAACTTCAAGTGGATTGTCAAACTACATGAAGTCCACTAATTCCCACTGGCCAAACTATCGGTAAACCTTAGCATAACTCCACTTTGAGCCTTAAACCAACAGCATGTGAAAAGATCAATATGAATAAATTCAGAACTAATCAGACCCCTTCTTTCAATGTTGACACAGTATTATTTATATCCCATAAATACATTCTTGACTAAAATTCTTACTAGGAGCTTGGCACCTGGCCAGATCTATTCATATTTACTGTATTTATATAGCACACCGGGCCAAGGATAATATTTAAGACAAAATATGCTGGAAGGCATACACAAAATCTCTTATATTTTTACTTTTAAATCTCCACATGGCTAAAAATATTTAGGTTGAACTACACAAAATGTCCTAAAAAGGGCTATCAGCAATCTGTAGCGATATATAGCTCGCTGGGTATAATTAGAGCATATTTGTAATATTTTAGCTATAGTCACTCCCTGAACGCTAGTAAGTTCGTAGTAAAGAATGAAGCCGTGATCTTTCCCATGCCTTCATCTCTGGGGCTGATGGCCCTAGCCAGATTCACTGTAAGAAATGACAGGCATGCTCCTTTCCTGCAGCCACCACGGTGACAGCCGAGGTAAACTTCAGGCAGCAAAGCCCTAAGGAGTGAAAGCTGGTCTATGAGCCAATGCAGTACTTTCAATTTGCTTTTTTAAAAATATGGTGAAGTAATCTTTTTTTTTCTTACTTTTTTTTTTTTTTTTTGGAAGAGTTCACCATATTCCAGTACAACTAGAAAGTGCTGGAAAATCAGTTAACCTACTTTCTATAAAATTATCTACAGTCGCTGCATAGCAGTATCGAACCTACTGTTACTATGGTTTTCTGCTCCTAAGCTTCCCTATGAAACACAGGCTTCTGAAAGTCTGTATTCTTTGTGTGAAAAACTGATAGGATTTGTTTTTATCCCGGGTTTATCAGAGATAATTAATTTATTTGGAGGCTGGGCGTGGAACAGAAAGGAGAAGCCACACACGGATCTAAGATACCATAGTCTAAAATGTTATTCATCATCTGGGGAATTTTTCAGTTTGTTGATAACGGGGATGCTGGGCCGCATCTCACCTCACCTTCACCTCTCAGACTGAAGTGTGCTTGGGAGAACGAAGAATTAATGTCGTGCCTATATCACAGTGAGCTCAGACCTCCTCTCTTGGTTGCAAAAGTCCTGGCAGTTTGAGCTTTTGTAGGTAAACACTGAACGGTGGTATTCAGGTTCTACACACCATACACTGGGCCTGTCTGCCCAGAACTCAGCTGGACCCATACATGTGCTAGAGAAAGCAAACTGACCCAACTCCTTGCTCAACCTCAGTGCTCTTGGACTGATTACAATGAACTTTCTTTCCTAACATCTCCTGGTGCCACACCAGATAGAAAACTTTATTTCCCCCTAACCAGGATGGGCTGGGATTTAGCTCAGTGGGTAGAGCACTGCACTGCAGTCTCTGAGGCCCCGAGTTCAATTCCCAGCACTGCAAAAATGGGAGAAGGGCCTGGCAATCCACTCCCAAGGCAATCCCGAAACAGTCAGCCATTGAAAACCCTATGAGGGTCGCTATGAGTCGGACACCGACTCTACGGCACCTAACAACAACAACAACCAGGATGGGCTGTATTTATCACCACTGCCACGGATGGTGCTGTAATCACAATAATAATATCATCCTCCTGGCCAGATCTCCTGCATCCCTTATACTGCTGAACAAGAAAAGGAGCCACTGCAGCCAAAGAAAGCGTGGGGCCAGACGCACTGAGGGTGGACACTCAAGAGGCCACCAAGTGCAAGACACAGCAAGTCACACAGCTACAGCTTGTCAAAGGCAACATAAATATTAAGAAAGAAAGGCACCACCCTGCAATTAGGGCTTGCACGATAAAATTACCAAGATGGCTGTATTATCTAATTAGGCAAGATTCGGAGATTTCACCAAGGCAGCCAGCAAGTATATAGGGCGAGGAAAGGGGAGGAGAGAAACCCTCAGCCAATGAGAAGTTTACGACTTGGGACTTGGAACGCACAAATGTTGAAGCGTTTTTATTTTTTCTTTTCGTTCTTCTTCCTGGTATTTAACCCTCTCAGGCATCACTGGATGCTGCTCTTTTTTTTTTTTTTTTTTTTTGAAGAATCCTGAAATAATTCTACACAATGCCTTCCTCCCTTCCCCCCTCCCAAAGAATTCCACAATAAATCAATTACTGCCATGGCTACTGTACACCAGCTGGTTTTGAGGCCACTGCTCTCAGGCAATCCATTAAATAATAACAACAACAATAATAAGCTTATTATTATTATTATTATTTTAAAAATCAGCTGTCTTTTCTATCTTTGATTTAGGAATGCACCTAAGCGGTTTTTGAAAGGGCACGAGTACAGAACTCAAAGCTGGGAAAGAGCAACGATGAAACGCCTAAGAGAAGGTAGTGCCACACAGGCGATTTTAAGAAGGCAGGTTTGGGTGGATTGCGGGGGCGGGGGAGGGGGGAACCCGTGCAGCAAAACCTTAGACACAGGAACGAAATTGCCCTTTGTGCCACTTCAGGTGAAATCAAAGGGGAGGCCGTGTCAAGAGCGAGCCTGGTGTGTGTGTGGGTGGGGGGCATAAATACCTCGCGAAAGCAAGAGGTGCGCCTAAGATTGGAGAGGTTTCAAGGGGTGTCCAAACCGGGTTTTGTCTTGGCGGTGCTGATTTATTTTGGTGTGTGAGACAATGGACGGGGGCCGGGGGACCGCTCATAGGCAGGCAGGGAAAGGGGGCGCCTTGGGGACAGGCCAGCGGAGCTACCTTTTTTTTTTTTTCCCCCCCTTAACTCTTCGCGCACTAGGCTGGGCACGGCCCACGCCAATCGGGACCAAGAAAACAAACCCAGAGGGATGGACCCCGTCTAACTCTGGCTGGGAGGCGCCCCTGGTTTTGACAGAGGAGGGGTCGACTCCCCGTGGGTGGCTGCGTGAAGGGAGTAAGGCAGGGGCGAGCGAGATAGGATCACGCCTGGAGAAGGACCAAGGCGCTGGGGGAAGGGAGGGATGGGGAGAAATCAAGGCGCAAGGGACGGTCCTGGCCCGCGAGTGGAAAGGCGGTGGACCGGGCGCAGGACACAGCGGAAAGGCAGCGCGCCTGGACCCGAGAGGGAAGGGCGATCGGGGGCGCCAGGGCCGCGGGAGAGCTGGGGCGGAGGCGGGGCCCGGGACTTACTTTCGGAGGGGAAGTAGGGCGGCATGTCGATCTTGTAGACCTCCTTGGCGTAGTACTCCTCGTCGCTGCGCTCGCGCTCGCAGGCGGACGCCCGGCGGCTCGCCTTCTCCTGGAGCAAGTCCCGGGTGCTGTTGTAGATGGAAATCACCTCCGGGGGGACCTCCTCGGGCTCGGGGTAGTCTTCTGGGGGGCTGGTGAGCTTCAGCTTGCTCAGGATCTGCCCGCGGATCGCCTCAATCCTCTTGCGCATGAACTGGTCCATGTCGAGCGTGCTGCAGGTAGACAAGCTGAGCGCCACCGCCACCAGATGCAGGAGCAGGAACGCGCTCAGCACACAGTGGGGCATGGTGTTAAAAGGTGGGAAAACTTAAAAAAAAAAAAAAAAAAGTAGAAAAAAAAAAACTTCTCAAAGCACAGATCAGGTAGAGTTGTTTGTTTTTAATGAGAAACTTTTGCAAACAAATGAGTCAATGCCCAATAGGAAGAAAACAAATACTGTGCCCTGCTTGAATTCCTTTAAAAAAGAAAATGCAAGTCGTTCCCAAAGTGGAAATATTAATATGAGATGGGCAAGGGGGGAACCCTGACTTTCAGGGAACAAGAAATAAAGAAAAAATTAAAAGAAAAAACACTTTTTCTTGGAGCGATGAGATGGGGTGAAAAGACGAGCCAGCGGTTCCGCAGAAATAAATTTAAGAGGAGGAAATGGAGTTCAGTGTGTCAGTCTCGGGAGCGGAGTGGATCTGAACTCGGCTCCTCCGGCCAAGAGAGAAGAGAGATGAAAAGGTCCGGGGGCTGGCAGCTGGCGAGGGGACGGGAGGGGCGCCGGGAGGTGGCCGACGGTGACCGGGCTGCGGTGGATGTATTTAAAGGAGGAGCGCGCGGGCCCTGCAGTCCACGGCAGCGGCAGCTGCGGGGCGGAGAGGCGCACACGTGTGTGTCCAAGCGCGTGTGTGCGCGCGAGTGTGTGCGCGGGGATGCGGGTGCGCGCGCGCGCCGCGAGGAGGCAGCTGCGCTCGGCCCCGCGCCTGGGCCGCGGAGGCTGGAGCCGCGGAGGCGGTGAGGATCCTGCTCGGCGCTGTGGCCTGCGCCGCGGCCGCCCGCGGGGTCACTGCGCGCTGCTGCTGCTGCTGCTGCTGCCGCCGCCCGAGGACGCGTCCAGCCTCCGGCTCCCTCCTTCCGCTCCTTCTCCTCTCACTCCAAAGGGCGACCCGGAGACAGACGATCGGCCCCGGGGCACGCGGGGCTGCCGAGGTTTATTCCCGAGGGGGCTGTGCGGGGCTCCCTTGGACGCCCACCCTGTCCCAGCCTGGCCTGGCTCCTGTCCCGCTCGGACTGGCTCGCCTGGGGTCAGAAGGCACTTGCCACCCTGAAATCGCCCCGGCTGTTTTCTTCTCCTGTCTGCCGCCAGGCAGCTCCTCGGGTCGCTCCAGACCGGCTCCCCAGACCGTTATCCTGGCTCGGCCTCCCTCGCTGGCCTCTTTCCTTTGCGCCCTGGCTCCGCTCTCTGCGCTCCCCCTCTCCTTCCCTCTCTCCCTCTCTCTCCCTCTCTCTCTCTCTCTCTCTCTCTCTCTCTCTCTCTCTCCCTCCCTCCTTCTCTCTCTGCCTCCCTCTCTCTCTCTCTTTGGGAGCTTCTGGGGCTCCGCTCACAGCGAGCCTTCTGCTGCCAGCAGATAACATCACGATCTCGCCGGGAGGAGAGATTTATAAGTTCCCTCGGAACCACGTGTTTGCCTTCACCAGAGTGACGTGCTAGGATTACAGTCAGGAGTCCTCTCGCTACTTAGCCCACGGGCTCTCCCCGAACCGCGCAGGGGGGTGTGGAGAGGAGGCCGGCGAGGAGGAGGGAGGGACGGGTGAAGTGTGCGCCCTAGCCGGGGACTCGCGGTATTTACTTCCTAGTCATTCTGGACAGGTCTGTTGAAGGTCGAGCTGTCAAAGAGCGCATTTCTACTCAAGGCGGCTCACAGCCTCCCAGACTGAGCCGCCCGCTCCAGAAAGCAGTCTCCCTACTGTATTACGGCAATCTGGCCATCAATCAATCAATCTCTCTTTTTTTCTCTCCCTCCCTCTCTCCTTCTCTCTCTTTCCTCTCTCTCTCTCTCTCTCCCTCCCTCCCTCTCTCCTTTCTCCCTCTTTCCCTTTCCCTCTCCTCCCTCCCTCTCTCTCCCCCTCTCCCTTTCCCTCTCCTCCCTCCCTCTCTCCCTGTCTCCTCTCTCCCTCTCTCCTTTTCCCTCTTTCCTATCTCTCCTTCTCTCTCCCTCTCCCCCCCCCCACACACACACATGTGAGAAAGCATCGGTACAGTTGAGGCCAGGCCAGCCCAGAAGACAAGGCTTCCCATCCAAGATTCCTGACCTATCTTCTTAATTTCCTTGGATTCCAGAACAGGTTGCTATTCTGAAACTTGTTAGTTTGCTGTTTACAGTTTAGCCCTCCATGTGCTTGTGAACAGGTGGAAAACAGATCCGTCCTTTTCACGGAATGGATAAGTGAGGTTTGCCCTTCTGTTTTGAATGAAGGCAGGCTCACCTTCTCACCGTGCTGCCTGAGCCTGTGTGGCTGTTCACCTTCTCCCTAGACTAGACATTATCAACCAACTTCATTCTTTCCACGGCACACGTCCAGGAAAGCTGGGACTGCTAAGCGTTTGATGTCTACTGTTATGCACTACTCATAACTTGACATTTTCTACTTCAGCTTCGTCCAAATTAGATGGCTACAAGAATAATTCTTGCCACTGTTCAGTTTTCCCTTTTTCTTTTATTTTACCTTTAGTCAAAGTCAACATTTTAATTTTAGCATGACTCTGTGGCCATACTGACTAGACAGATGACTTAAAGTGGAAACTCTGTTGAGTTTTCCCCAAAATTTAAGGCTTCTATATTATTCTCTAGTCCGGATGTTCCCTGGTTCAAAGAGTTCCTTGTGAAAGTCACAAGGAGATTTCTAAAACTTTTGAAGCTTCACTTTAGATGTGTAGGGGCCCTGTATCATTAGTGAGTAGAGGGCTGAATAGATTCTCATGGCCGACAGACACTATTCTTAGGTGCATTATCGACACTTTGCAGGTGCGATGACACACAGAATTGAGCATGCTGCTTAAGACCACACTCAGAGGTGGACCTGGGTTTTGCGGCCAGGATCCCTGGACTGTGTTCTGACCCACCACATAGGTCTAAGAAACCGCAGTCCCAGAATATGCTCGGCACACAGGGATTCTGAGGTCAGCTTGGTCTGGGAGACACGGGGTGCTTCACTGCCCTCTTACAGAGCCATGATCCCCATTGTCACAGTAAAGGCCCTGAGAATCCTGCAGAAACCTTTCTAATTTACTTTCTGCCCTTCCTCAAATGCAGACTTTTCTCTCCCAATGATTCCACATTGTCAATCTCTGGAATAAATTAACTGTTCCAACCTGCTTCTGACGATTCTGAGGACTATGCATTAATCAGTATCGGCAGGGGCCTACCCGAGGTCAGCCTCAGACTGAGCAAACTCAGACAACCAGCTACTGCACCAATGTTGTTGTTAGGTGCCATCGAGTCAGGTCTGACTCATAGGGACCCTGTGTACCACAGAAGGAAACACTCCCTGACACTGTGCCATGCCCTGCACTATTGTCAGTGCTTCTCTGTTATTCATAGGGTTTTCAATGGCTGATTGTATTTTGGGAGTGGGTTGCCGGGTCCGTCTCCCAAGCCTACAGCGCCTGGTGTTACCAGGCGGTCTCCCATCCAAGGACTAACCAGGCGCGATCCCGCTAGGACCCTGCTTAGCTTATGAGATCAGGTGGGCTCGGCCTCCAGGTGGGTATGGCTGTAGACCCCATTCCAATAGCCAAAGCAAAACATAAAGAACCAGAGATTTCCTCAAAGTGAGTCATCCCTGTGAGTTTTGACCACTGTGTGGATCTAGTGATACACACAGGACAAAGGGTGAAGACACATCGGGGGCAATGACAGAACTCAGAGCTCCTGAACACTGAGGTTGCTTCAGGACATATATGGCTTCCAAGCAAACTGTCTACCTGTTCTGGTGAGCACATGGGTTCAGCTGCCCTCAAGCCAGTGAGCCCTGCTCCCTCTGTGGGGACTGCCTTGGTAGTACAGACACAGATGCAACTTAGGTCCCAGGGATTCGGGTTAGGGTGCGGACGGTACAGCAAAAGGCCATCTGCGTCACTTCCAAGAAAACAACCTAAGCCATCAATGCAGACAACCCCCCACTTGCCAACATGAACAACCCCATTTTTGTTCCCAATATTTAATTCATTGAATACTTGGTACTTGCTTTTAACAGCCCCATGACTCCTGAAGAACTCTCACTTGTTCAGAAGAGGCTACTTTGTAATCCCCCAGAGCCCAGGAGGGTAGGACAGGGGAGGCGCTGGGAAATCTCCTGGTCGTGGTAATAAGTAGAAGACCTCAGTTCAGCGGGAAGAGAGGAGCCTTTCACTAGGAAACAGGTAAGCCAGCAAGAGCTGTCTCCCTCCCATAAATGAATCATGTTGTTGTTGTTGTTGTTAGGTGCCGTGCCGTCGAGTCAGTGTCCCACTTATGGAGACCCTACGTACAACAGGCAAAACACTATTGTCAGTGCTTCTCTGCTGTTCATAGGGTTTTCCATGGCGGATTGATTTTTGGGAGTGGATTGCTGGGTCCTTGTCCCAAATGAATCACGTATTAAGTAACCCTTTTGAGGCTTTTTTGTCTCCATATTCAAGAAGCAAAACCTTCACTAAATTAAGGTCCACGGGCTAGAGACTCTGCAGTCTGTATAGTAGAAGGGGAAACTACTGAGCACGCCCAAAATACATACGCACATTTTAAGAGACGCTATCTACATACTAGCCTGCAGCTGTAGCCCTGTGGCATCCGATCCCGTCAGATCTCCGAAGCTAAGCAGGGTCGGGCCTGGTTAGTACCTGGATGGGAGACCGCCTGGGAACACCAGAAGCTGTAGGTGTGGGAGAAGGACCTGGCAACCCCCTCCCAAAAATTAATCTGCCATTGAAAACCCTATGAGCAGCAGAGAAACACTGACAATAGTGTTTCCCCTGTTGTACAGAGGGTCGCTATGAGTCGGATACCGACTCGACGGCACCTAACAACAACAACATCTACATACTATTTTTTGAAGTTGTATTGAATTGCAGCAGCGATGTGTAGTATGATGTGTGTTCAAAAGATGGCCTGAGTCAGGTGAATGTCAACATCTAATGCATTCTTAAACAGCAAAATAGAAAGTCTGCACCCCGAGATGTGTGTACATTTTTGGGGACCCTCTGTGTACACACCATCTTCATTGCCTTAAGGAGCAGGAAAGTACAGAGGTTAACAGGGCAGGCTCCAGAGGCAAGGTTGCTTAAGTTCAGAGTTCTGTCACCTTTCTGGCTTTGTGGTCCTGACCAAGGTACAGAAAATTATTTATAACAAACCTAGTACTTAGTACCAGTACCATGTGCTCATTAAATGTTACATACCATTATCTTATCAAACCCCTTCTTCACTTTTGTCTGGGAATTTACAACACATACCTGGCCTCTACTATTTATCAAATATAAGTGGAATGAAAAAAAAAAAAACAAGAAAGAACCCAGTAAGACTTTGCTTCATGGGAGGTGGGCATGGTGGTGCATGCTTGTAGTCCCAGCGCTCAAGAGGCTAAGGCAGGAGCTTTGTGAGCTGGAGGCCAACCTTGGCTACACAGTGAGACCCTATCTTAAACTTTTTTTTCTCCTTGGTTATGTCTTCTAGCAGTTTCTGTAGGCAAACACTCATTATTTTGAACATTATCATATTTTTACTCACAAAATATGTAGGATGAACTGACAAGGAAACAAATATTGGTGAACAGAACACCAAATGACTACCAAAGTTAAGTATTTAATATTAAGTATTTAACACCCAACAATGGAATGATTAGTTTCCAGATCAGAGAGGCTGAGGGTGCCGCTGTTTCAACAGCCCTTGCCTACTCATTAGTGGGCTTATTCACTTCAAAAAGGTAGTTCTACCAGGCGCTGAGCAAAATAGAACTGCTCACCCCTGTCTTAGAGCTTTGCCCTGATGGGTGAACGCAACAGCTTCTGGTCTATTATCTCCATCCTAATTCTGGTCAAAGAATAATTTCACTTGTGACAATTCTGAAAGCTTTCCACAGTGGTTTCCAGCATTAAAGCCAGGAAATGGGGAGAAGAAATGTATGAAAACTATTGTAATGGATCAGATTTTGTCATCAAATAGTGATACTTTAAATGCAAAATGGTCTGGGATTTAGCTCAGTTGGTAGAGCACTGCGCTGCAGTCTCTGAGGTCCCGAGTTCAATTCCCAGCATCACAAAAATGGGAGAAGGACCTGGCAATCCACTCCCAAGGCAATCCGGAAATAGTCAGCCATTGAAAACCCTATGAGGGTCGCTATGGGTCGGATACCAACTTGACAGCACCTAACAACAACAACAACAAATGCAAAATAATCTTCTAACATGAAAAATACATCAAAAGCCTTTTACATTCTGACTTGTAATTTTATCATTAACTCCACAACTCAATGTTTAGTCTATCAATTTTTTCCTGCCCTGTATATGTTTCCATAAACAAGTATATCTAGAAAATGACAGTGCTCTATAGAATAAATAATCATAATAACCTATTCCTATTTTCATTTTGTATCTATGAGTTCATCTAAGTAAGCGTGATAAGGAGGCAGAGGCAAAAATGGGCAGAGAAGAAAATGGAAAAAGAATTTAAAGAAAAGAGAGGTGGCAAAAAAAGTACTGATAAGTTGAAGAGAAAGGACAAGAAAAAGGAGAAAATATCAGTAGGCTGTGAGGCTTCAGAAAGAAAGCCGTCCCACAGCACTGACCCACTGTGGGGCATTGTCTCACCTCTGGAATTATGACTGGCTGACTGATTACTGCTTATGGCGCTGGGGCTGCTGGTATGTCCATATTTTTGGCACTCAGTGAGAGTTTAAGCAAGAGGAAAGCCCTGACTTGGGAGGCCGATTCCCAGGGGTCTGAGCTATATCACTGCCAGGATTTTCTGAAATTAGCGGTTGTTGTTGTTGTTAGGCGCCGTCAAGTTGGGATCCGACTCATAGCGACCCTCATAGGGTTTTCAATGGTGAGGGCTTCGGGATTGCCTTGGGAGTGGGTTGCCAGGCCCTGCTCAGAAATTAGCAGTAGCTTCTGGTTTTTTGTCCCGGCTGAAATTCATCCATTAAAACAGCATTTAGTGACAGGCAAAAATAAAGAAACACACAGGGAAGGCTGTCACACGGTAACAATATGTTGTGGTGGCGTTAGGTGCGGTTGAGTTGGGTCCGACTCACACCAACCCTCACAGAGTTTTCAATGGCTATTTCGGGATTGTTTTGGGAGTGGGCTGCCACATCCGTCTCCCATTTTTGTGTTGCTGGGATCGAATCCAGGGCCTCAGAGGGTGCAAAGCAGCGCTCTACCAACTGAGCTGAACCCCAGCCTTTGTAACAAACGGAGATCTGCTTAATAACGTGCCGACACGGACACAAGGAAGCCAGCAACAGAGTCTCCCTCTGTGTCCAGGCCCTGGCTGACACCTGCCCTCGTGGACCCTCTACTGCGTCACTTACCTGCCACGTCTGTGGTTCACATCCATAGCCATACCACCCGGCAGGGTCGGGCCTGGTTAGCCCGGGAGACCACTTGGAAATACCAGGTGCTGTGGGTTTGGGAGGCGGACCCAGCAGCCCATTCCTCAAACAGTCAACCATCGAAAACCCTATAAATAGCAGAGAAGCACTGATGGAGTGCTGGGCGTGGCACGGTGTCGGGGAGGGTTTCGTCTGTTGTACGTAGGGTCGCTGTGAGTCAGACAGACTCAACGGCACCTAAAAACAACTGTGGGTCACAGACACCTTTCACAAAGCAGGATGACAGAATGAGAGGGCTGGGGGGGAGAAAGGAGAGAGAATTATTTCGGACAAGTTAAAATCAAAGAGAAGGAAGGGAAAAAGAAGGCAAATGATAGAGAAAATATGATTAAATTCTCATAATGGAGTATGACATAACATAAAATGGAAGATTTTTTTAAATGCATGATCTTTAGATGAATTTGGCATCATCTCAGTCAGCGTCACAGACTGTGTGAAATTCCAAAGGTGTAAATTAACACTAACAAAGTTACCAACAAATACTTCAAGCCACTCTGCCTCTCTGCTGCCTCAACTAGTCTGCCATTAAAAAATGAAAATAAAACCCAAAACAAGGGGCCATAGTAACTGCATACAAAAAGAAAACCTCCAGGTCCTTTTTATGATGGATGGAAAAACCAGTAAATAAGTATCTTAAAAAGTGAAAGTATACATGAGTAGGTATTTTTAAAAGCACAGCTGTATGGATGGTCTTGATTCATAAAACCTGAGGCTCCTGAACATAACCAGCGTGATTATTTCAGTCCTAGAACAGAAGGGTGAAAAACTTACAGGCTTAAAGAAAGGTCTTACAACTGGAGCGACCACATCTGTGGACACAAATCCAAGTACTTCTGAGTGAAGAGGACGGCACTCATTAACACAACGGGGGTCATCTGTCCCAGACAGCTGTTCAGGACGAGCCACCTTAAAACCTGAATCTGTAAGAACATACCAGTCAGCGTTCACCTTCTTTTGGTTGCAATGATATTACATTTTGCATTATTTCCACGCCTTTATTTTCTTTGCCTCTGCTGTTGTTGTTGTTAGGTGTCCTCGAGTCGGTATCTGACTCATAGCGACCCTCATAGGGTTTTCAATGGCTGACTGTTTCGGGATTGCCTTGGGAGTGGATTGCCAGGTCCTTCTCCCATTTTTGCGGTGCTGGGAATTGAACTCGGGCCCTCAGAGACTGCAGCACAGCGCTCTACCAACTGAGCTAAATCCCAGCAGATGCTAAAAGTCATACCACAGCGACATTGTGAAAATGCTTACACGTTTTTAGCATTCATACACACCTGCACCCACCATCACAAACACAAAGCCTCCAAGAGGTGCCTGTTCTTTTGAACCCCACAAAAAGCCAATCTCCCACACAGAAAGACGAGGGTAAGCATAGTAATGATTGCGATCGACAAGCACTTCACGTATTCTGTGTGTAGCCCGAGAAATTGATTTTTAAATTTTGGGAGATGGATGATAAAGAACCTCGGAAGGAAAATAAGTTCTGTCCCCTTCCTATTTTAGTGCTGGTAGAGGAAAACAAATATTACCTGCTGAATGGTGGCTCAATACTGACTTTTTACATGATCTTTCCTGATAAATAATAATAACTGCTTCACAAAACCAGGGATTTCTGTTAACTTCATATAATTGAAAGGGTTGTGCTTCCTGTTCCCTTGAAAAAATTTTTATGATCAAAATTTCTACAATTTGCACTGTTTTAGATGATTTCTGTTGTCTCTATTGATGTCCTTTTGAGTACAAAGGCATGTTTACAGTTCTTAGCAAGCAGCAAGCTACTTACCATAAACTAAAGGGATAAATAAGAAAACGAGCATACCACTGTGACCCCAAGACTTCAGCACTACATAAAAATGATTTTGGCTGCCAGCTTATTATAGATGACAAGTTTTTGGTATTTGTTTAACAGGTCTTTGTCTTACAATTTTAAGTTAACTATGGTCATTAAAGAAGAGACTGCTACAAGGTCAATGTGGTTATCTGAACAGTTGTAAAAATTAAATTTATCAATCCCACAGTTATTATTTAGAAACTAGGTCCTCATTTGTTTGTGAAGAATGTTTTTATATCAGTTGATTCAATAACAGCCTAAATCATGCCACCTAGAGGAGAGCAGTGGTATTTCTTACAACTTTGTATTTCAAGAAAACCATGTTCAATTTTCTCAGTATCTTCATCTCAGCTTATTAAGCAGTCACATATTATTTTTCTGCTGCAAAATCCTTTCTAAAAACCATAGCATACTTAACACTTCTGCCTCAAGAATGCTTTCCACTGATTTCTTAGTGCATATAAAATAAAAATTGTACAACTGTACAATTGTAACAATTACAATTGTTATTGTAAAGCACACATTTTTAGAGAATATACTAGATCAATGCAATAAGACATCCCTAATTATAAAGTTTTACTTACCCACTGTCTCCTTGATATTACATTCTCAGCTAAAATCTAGTCTTCATTTATATAGAATAATTTGAATATCTAAACTCTTAATAGCAAAAATGTCAGCCACTTACACTGTTATGAATCACTGAAGTCATTAAATAACAAATAGCAGTATACCGGTTATCTATTGTAACTTAGTACCAAAAAGAGCAACAGCAAAATAAATTTCCAATAGACAAAACTGTTGGACGGCACTCCAACAGTACAGTACTTCCATTTCTACGGCATCCTTATCATTAAAACGTAAAGTTTTAATTATCAGCCATGCTCAGGCAAAACCTATACAGAATTCTCCAGTAAACAGAACATGGTGCAATCAGCTGACAGCAACAATCGAATCGAACCCTGGGGCGACAGAACTCTTAAATTGCCACCACCAGGGAACACATCACCTTTTGTCACATGGTGTCTATTTCCATCTTCCACTTGCCACAGGTTCATGGCAATTGAGAACAAAAAAACTGAGTGTATTGCATTATTTTTCCAGAGCAAGGTTCAATTTCTAGAATCCCATTTGCTATAAGACATTAACACCACCTAAAATGTGAGGGTCTATACAGCCATACCACGCTGGCATCTGATCTCATCAGATCTTGGAAGCTGAGTAGGGTTGGGCCTGGTTAATCCTTAGATAGGAGACAGCATGAGAACACCAAGCCCTATAGGCTTGGGAGGAGGACCCAGCAGCCCACTCCCCAAACAATCAGCCTGGAAAATCCCGTGAGTAGCAGAGAAGCACTGACAATAGTGTGGGGCACGGCAGTGTTGGGCAGCGTTTCGTTCTGTGGGTCACAAGGTTGCTGAGTCACACGGGACTCAATGGCACTTAACAATGAAATGTTAGGAATCCCTGTCTTGTACAGCAGCTCTGTAACCACAGCCTAGATTGGATTAGACTAGCTGTGTGACTTTGGGCAAGTTACTTAGCCTATTGCCTGGTTCCTCACCTGTATTAATGGGGACAATATTAACCTACCTCATCAGGTTGTATGGAAAACCTTTAGTTATCTGGCATACAGCAATATTGTATAAATGTTGCTGTTATTATTGCTTGTTCTGTTCTTTTTCTTGAGGGATTGACAGGACCATGCAAAACAAGATGGCTGAAAACAGTATTTTAAAAACACAGCAGTTCCCCCTTAGCCACAAAGGATGTTTCAAGCCCCCAGAGTGGATGCCTGAAACTGTGCCTGCTATTAAACTCTGAATCACACAATGTTTATTCCTATACATACATGGTGGTTGTTAGGTGTGGTCGACTAGGGTCCGACTCCCAGCAACCCTTATAAGGGTTCTCACTGGCTGACTGTTTTTCAGGATTGTTTCCGGAGTGCACTGCCACCTCCTCCTCCCATTTTTGCAGTTCTGGGGATCGAATCTGGGTCCCCAGATTAGCTACCCACTGAGCTAATCCCCAGCCCTATATATACATACCTATGATAGCATTTAATTTATAAAGCAATAGAAATTAATAACTAATAGGATAATATACCAGAATAAAAGTTATAGGAATGAGATCTCTCTAAAATTATATTGTACTGTAGATCTTAGAAATCTCAGTACATAATTATTTTTCTTTCTTCATTAAGTCAAGAATTTTCATCTTTTCATTTAAAGGAAATACTTTACAGCTTCTCTCTGGCACCTCAGAACTGCCAGCAACACTCCTCCTATACTTGGGGGCCACTATTAGATATAAGTAAGGCTATGTGAACATAAGCACTGCAATACGACAACAGCTGATTGGATAACCAAGATGGCTACGAATGGGCAGGTAGGGTGTACAGCGTGGATACAGGAGACAACGAGATAATTCATGCCCCAGGCAGGACAACGCAAAGTTTTATTCTGCTCCTCAGAATAGTGTGACACTTAAAACAGGCAAATGACTTGGATCTGAAACTTTCCACTTCATTTTTTTCAGATTGTAGTTGACCACAAGTGACTGAAATTGCATGTGAAACCACAGTTAAGGATGGACTACAACACATCAAGAGGCTCCCATGTAAAAATAAATGTTTATTAATCAAGAAGCAGGGAAACAGGTTAGCATGAGAAGGGAAAGAGCCAAACTTTTTATGTTAAAGGTTCACTGCAGGGTAATTAAAATTTAAAAGATGAAAGGAGGTTCAAGGAAGCAGGACTGCTCAGGCACTTAGTGAATCTCTCTCCCTGATCTCTCAAACAGGTAGAGTAAGGGGGCAGAGAGCAGGTTTTGCCATCTCATTAAATGTCTGGGTTATTTTACCCAGGGAGAGACTTGTCTTTTCACACTGTCAAAATTATATTCTTAAAAAATAGTATTATACACTTAGATTTACCTAATGCATCATTTGCATTTACATTTTTCACTTATACTAAGCATAATGTTCACATTTTCAATTAACGTATCATTGATATAAATGTTCTCACCCATCTTCTAAGTGGTAGCAAGGAAGCGGAAATCCCATAGCTTACGTAAGTGTCCTCAAATCACTGAACTCACAGATTGATTTCAATTCCTGACTATTAAAAGCCATGCTGTAATGCTGCTCATACAGCATTTTCTGTCATCAGGATCTTGCTTTGAGAAGGATCTCCAGGGACAGAATGACTAGACCTCAGTAAGGACTGCCAGACTAAAGTTCTATAGAGGGGACACTTTGTCCAGGAGAGAAACACACACGATCACGTGATGAGAAACAAATGGCGAGTCTATAGGCACAGCTTCTGATTCTGCAAACGCATAACAGAGAGCGCCTTCTGCGATTCTCCTTCACGGCTCCCCAGACATTGCTGGACAAGCACGGTGCCTACATCCTTCTGATCCTCTCATCGGGAACCAGCCATATATTTTCATACCTGCTAGCTTCAAAAAGTTAAGACACCAGGCTCGTGAAGTCCAAACGGACCTCTGAACTCCTTTGCTGATTCCAAGATTACGCTGTCCTTAACAATGCACCCTGGTACCTCTTAAGATGTCCAGCGTGATTTTAATTTCACTCACTGTTAAGCAGCGTATTTGACAGTGCCATTAAAGACCAGGACAGGGCAGTCGTGTCTCATGCCATCTGCTCCCAGCATTGCTGCCATTTGTACAGAAGGATGTGATCCCACCTGCCCTTCTGAACTACGGGCTTTTGTGTAATACACTTAAGAAAGCCCAGTGGTATTGTACAAAGACAAATATTATTGTTGTGTGGAGAGGGCTCTGATGTTACGCTTGGTGCGACACGCCGCTTCGGGGTAACCACTGTGTCTGGCTGCCCCACCGATGTTTTCGGAGCGGATGTCAGCCCACTGTTTGTGTCCTTTCCACTGGAGGGGATCCAGTTTTACCTAAGACTGGAATCTGGCTCTGCAAGGGCAGAGGCAACTGTCTAGTAGGCCAAGGGTGATCAACAGCTGCAAGGCCGGCCACCCACGCGCACGGACACGCTCTCAGCTGTCTCTCTGTGCAGAGCCCTGGCTGGTCCTGACCCCATACAAATTTGGTATTCTTCCTTTGATGTTTATGAACCAATTGCATTAAAAGGCAGGATAATGATTCAAAGGTTAGAGAAACTGTTATTTACACAAATGTGGTTAACACCTCATCATTTTAAACTGGCTGTGCTAATAGCACTCATTGTGTTCTTTTGTTTTCTATTTTCTCCCCAAATCTACGACGACGTATGTTTGCTCTGGCGGTGTGTCAAGTGTGTATGAGGATGGAATGGAGCTCTCAGGCAATTAAAGGTCCTGTCACTAAAGGCGCTGCTTCAGGAAACTTATGTAACGAGGCACCCAGATACCAGTCCCAAACAAGGGAACCCACGACTTCACTGGGCTCTGCTACCTGTGCCTCCCACGGGGCTTGACACGTCCTTCGTGGCATACCATAAACCACATCAGAGGGGGACACTAAGATTTAAAATTTGGTGTATGAATCCTAAAAACTTCAATGGTAACGTTGAAAATCAAATGCTATTTGTTATTATTAACAAGGGTTTAACATTTAAGGGCAACAGTTATCCCAAGACATAATTAATTATAAAGCAATTTATCTTTTTAAAAATATAGTATAAAAAAAAGAAATGAATAAAATTACACTACTATTTGCACATGCCTAGTAAGTTATATCCATAAAATTCTATGAAAAATAAAACCCTCAAGATAGATTTATAATCCCAACATTCACTGTTGTTTTACAGATTAAATATGCACTCCAAAACTTTATTCTTTTTATAGTTGGGACAGACCTAGTAGCTACAGGTAGATCTTAAATTTTAAAATAATTAAATAAAATTAAAGATTCAGTTCCCTGTATCACTGGCCACATTTGGAATGCTCAATAGTCACTTGGGCTACTGGCTACTTCACTGGTCCGTGCAGAGGGAAACTATTTCTATCACCACAGAGTCCTCCAGGATAGCAGTGTCGCAGACACTAAACTGACATGGAATTGTACCTACTCCTCTAGTGCACAGCCTTGCTTACCTAACACAGCTGAAGCCAAAGGGACGTAAATGTGTACTCCTGCTATGGAGCAACGTTGGTCCTGACATTCTGAACAAAGCACAATAAAACAAAAAAGGCTCACCACACATCTAGGTAGAAAGCAGCAAATCCTAACTCGCTAAATTATGTTCAGTAGAGTAGATGAAAAATATCAGTGTGGTTCTCTAAGCTACACAATATTCTTTAAACAATCTACAATTATTTCGGAATGGTCAGAATGTATTTTCCATCTACACAATTCTGATGAGATTCATCAGCAGCCGGCATTTCGTTAAAACACCAATCACCATCCTAAAATGTCTTACTGCTCACCTTAAATATCATTCTCCTACTCATTTGCTCGCAGGTCCCCCGATTAATAGATTTAATCACATTTCAGAGGAGCCCACCCCGGGAAGCTTTTACCGGGCCTACCTCGGCTCCTCCCGTGGTGGGTAAGGTCCATCTACTGTGCTGGCCAGAATTCAGACTTCTGTTTGCTTCAGGAGGGAATGAGAGAGGTTTTTGTAGGCACGGAGTAGCTCTCTCTCCCGTTTCCAAAATCTGTTCTTATTGCCAAGTCACCTCAAATAGTCTTCGTCCTCACGGTATCCGCGGTGCTTGGCAGCCTCTGTACCTACAACGGACGTAGAAAGCAGAGACAAGTATCAGCCAAACTGATCCTAATAGATGAAGGGGAGAAAAGGGCAGAGGGGACCCCACCTCTCGACTGGAAACGTGTTCGCCAAATAAAGACCACGCTAACAGGCTGGACACCGACAAATTATAACATTCACGGTGCTAAACCAGGACCATTGTTCGGGGCTCCTTATTAATATATGACCTAGATTCCATTACAATAACTTTATTAAAAATGTTACCATTTAACAAGAATTTTTAAAAGTCCCAATAGATAACCAATTTATTCCAAGTTTATCACTGCTTAACTAAACTGGCACACTAGAGTCAGGACACACCTGTAATCCCAGTACCTGGGAAGCTTAGGAAGGAGGACAGCAGGTTCGATGCCTGCCTGAGCTACAAAGACCCAGAAAGGCAGGGAGGGAGGGAGGGTGAAAGGAAGGAAAGAAGGAAGGAAGAAAAGAAAAACTGCCACACCACTCAAATTATACAGCGAGACTTACCGTAGATACTTAACTTTATTAAGGAAGCAGAGTCAACATTTTGGTCTTTTCAGAAGTAAAATGACCGCTTACTTTGCCATAAACACATAAATAATTTTAGCACAGCTCCTAGAATGGGTGCTCAGTCAATCCTATCTAAATGTTTAAATTAACTTGCTAATTGTATTAAGATACAGAAGGTAAGAAATAACTATAGCTAAAGTTACTTCTCATCTAAGTTTAAAATGCATGATTTACTACCTTGTAACTGCACCCAATGCCTGCAGCCGTAGCCCTGTGGCATCCGATCCCATCAGATCTCGGAAGCTAAGCAGGGTCGGGCCTGGTTAGTACCTGGATGGGAGACCGCCTGGGAACACCAGATGCTGTAGGCTTGGGAGAAGGACCTGGCAACCCCCTCCCAAAAATCAATCTGCCATTGAAAACCCTATGAACAGCAGAGCAGCACTGACAATAGTGTTTCCCCTGTTGTACAGAGGGTCACTATGAGTCGGATACCGACTTGACGGCACCTAACAACAAACTGCACCCAAGTATATTTCCTTAAGAAATTGCAGATTACCGACTGCTCTGGCACATGCCTGTAGGCCCAGCCTCTCAGAAAGCTATAGCAGAACTGAGTCCAGCCAGGGGTTTGAGGATTGCCTGGTCAATACTATGAGACACTCTCTCTTAACATTTATTAAGAAAAAGACAAAGAAAGAAGAAAGGAAGGCAGGAAGGAAAGAAAGAAGGAGGGAGGGAGGGAAGGAAGGAAGGAAGGAAGGAAAAGAAAAGAAATCATAAATATTTAAAGTATGTATATCCTGAATTTTAAAATCCTTCCTTTAAAAGTAAAATTCATGGGGTACAAACCTATTAGTATATTTAAAAAAGTAATGATGTTCTGAAGTTACTAAAACATTCTAAAAAAGAAAAATTATTCAAAGGATGCAAAAGCACCAACTCATTTGATATACTATCTATTCTATGCCTTCAGCCATACAACTATGGCACCCGATCCCAATCCCATCAGATCTCAGAAGCTCAGCAGGGTCGGGCCTGGTTAGTCCTTGGATGGAAGACCGCTTGGGAACACCAGGTGCTGGGAGAAGGACCCGGCAGCCCACTCCCAAAAATCAATCTGCCATTGAAAACCCTATGAGTAACAGAGAAGTACTAACAATAGTATTTGGCCTTTTGTGTTAGGGTCTCTATGGGCCGGACACCTGTTGATGGTACCTAACAACAACACTCTATTCCACAGAAATGTTCATGCTCCTTGAAGACCCCACTGCAGGCATTTTCTTAGAACTTGGAATTCCTTTAGCTCTTTGGCAACCCATTTTATGTTTTCTGCTTGTCCACGTTTCTGTTCCCAGTTCAACTGTGTGCCTTCTGGGCTATGTTTTACTAAGAGATCTTTGTTGTTGTTGTTGTTAGGCAACTATAAAGCATAATCTGATGGCTTTATAACAAAGTAGTGTACTCATGGGGCCTGAAGACCAGCAAGTTACAGGATTAGTTTAGTTGGTGGCAATGGAGTATTAAGTACATTCCTATGTACAGAACACATTTATGAAAAAGCCCTAAGAAGTTTCTCAAAATTTAAACATCCCTTTCTTCATCCATCTATTTTAAAAGACGCTAAATATTTTAAAGAACTTGGATTTGCCCTAGAATAAGCCTTCCAGAACCTCTTAATGAGTCATTCTAGGCTCAAAGTACTGAAGGCAAGCCTCTGAGCTATTCCATCCAAAAGGCTGCAAAGGCACATTTTGGAACCAGTTAAATAATTCTTGGGCAATGAAGAATTCTAGGTACCTTGGAAGTAAAGTCAGTACTCCAATTCCATGCTGAAATGCTAACCTACTGCAACAATTCTAAGTTATTTTCAGTCCTAAGTAGGTATTACTTTTGACTTTCAATTTTGAATGCTTAAAAACAATAACCAATGTTAAACTATGCTAAGTATAGAAAAGGCATCTGAAAATCCAGACAGGGGAATAAGATAAATTGTTGCTACTATTTTCCATAGTTCTTTCTAAAAAATTAAAATTAAAAAACCCAGTAACTTCTTTACTGCTCTATTACTCTACTTACTAAAAACAAAATCTTAATATTATGTTTAAATAAATGAAGGGGGAGAAAAAATGGGATTGGAGTCCTTTTTCCTCTCTTTATACAATTCAAGCCTGTAGCCATACCACTGTGGTGTCAGATCTCGGAAGTTAAGCAAGGTCAGGCCTGGTTAGTGCTTGGATGAGAGACCTCCTGGGAACACCAGGTGCTGGAGGCTTGGGAGATGGACCTGGCAACCCACTCCCAAAAACAATCAGCCATTGAAAACCCTATGAATAGCAGAGAAGCACTGACAATAGTGTTTCGTCGGATGTATTGATGTACATAGGGTCACTATGAGTGAGATACCGACTGGACGGCACCTAACAACAACATCCAATTCAAACACAATGCAGAAAGATAAGACTAGACACAGATACCTTTATCTGATATCAGAAGAATTTCAATGTTCATTTTCACAAATCTTTAGTATGACTCAAAAACAGTTTAGTAAGAGACATTAAAGTATAATTTTTAGTTTTGGGGAGATAAAAGTTTTTAGGTGCGACATTTTTTCCTCCAAAATTTACCAATGCATTAGGTTATACTGAAATATTCATCTGTGTTGTTATATCCGGCCATTTGGCATTCCTGTATTACCACTGAGGAGTATCTGTTCACATTTATTTATATTAAAATGACAAAATAGCAGTTCTATAATAAGACATTAAAGTTCAAACGTTGGGATAAATACAAAAATGCATTCTGAGCTTTGCTTGTTTTAACCATTTGATAACTTGGGTGTACACGTTCTATTATGATAACAAATACCAGGCCAGGAGCTAATTTAACTTTAGTAACATAATACTTCTAACACTCAAATGGGTTTGAAAATATAAACATCTCTGCTCTAGCACGTTGTTTTGTGGGGAGGATTATCCTTCAATATAGAACAGATGCAAGTATGGACAACTGGGTGGTGGGAGGGAATTTTTACTATGGAAAGATGGGGAAAGAGATGGATCCTTTTCAAAAGGGAACAGATCACACTTATTAAATAATTCTTACAAACTTTAGAGCTTGGGCCAAGTTTCACAGAACTTTTGGACTGATATTAAAGCCCTTCTCTTTTCTTGTTTAACAACTAGATACTACAGGTCATCCAACTTACTAACCTCTAAGGCAACAATATGGAAGCAAGGTTCCAATTAGAAGCCGCATCTGATGCAGATGACCTGTTTTCTGACTTTATCACTTCACTGGCTGGACAGGCCATGAGAGAGAATCGAGCTGACTCATTTATCTGGGGGTGGGGAGGTGAGAAGGCATACGGGGACAAGACGGGACACTGCTGTTGTTGTTTAAATATGCCTTTTAAGAAATTTTATCTCAAGTCAGCTGTGGTGGCATCTGCCTCCAATCCCAGCACTTGGGAGACTGAATCAGAAGGATCACAAGTTCGAGACCAGCCTGGGCTACATAGCAAGACTCTGTTTAAAAAAGGGGGGGGGTGGGGTGAATGGAAAAAAGGCACTTTACAATCTAATGAAGAATAAAATCTTTTTAAAAAATTACGTCTCATTGTGTAGTAAGTTAAATATTGAGAATTTACACTTCAGCAACTCTGATGCAAAAATAATCTAACATTTCAAAACCAAAGTCATTACTTATATTATTTAATATGCAAAAGAAGGGATACAAAAGTAGAGATGCAGTAATTTCTTACGTTCACTGTCTTAAAACTCAAATCAACACTCCAAATCTCGAGTGCTGTAATTTTAAACTTCACTACACAGGGTTTCCCAAAGCTCACCACGATGTGAATTATTCCCCCAGAGCACAGCTATAAAGTTCTGTAAGCTGCAAAGCAGAGAAATATTAACTTCAAAGAGCGCGTTTTAATTCTGACTTTGCACTGCAGCACAATCCCCACGGTCGATATGCGTGATGGTGCGGTGGTCCTGGCAAAACGACTATCTTGCTGTTCAGCCAGAAATATTTCCTTGCACGCATATCCTGAAGAAAAGTGCTTAAAATTATACCAGAGTTGAGGATATAATTTTAACAAAGTTTACACATAAAGGGGCAACGAAGAAGCCAGTAAAACTCTTTCGGCCTTTTTATTTTTTTTTAATAAATGGAGTCTTTATAGTTCCCCAACTGTGAGAGGAGGAAGCACTGTCCCAGGCAAAATCCAATGACTGCGAGGCTGCCTCCTTTACGCATCAGAGTCACTTGCTGACCCCGGCCGGCTGTCCTCTGGCCCATCGCTTTCCTTGTCCCAGTCTTTCATCGACGCTCCCATCATGAAATCGTCACGCAGAATTTTCCAGCTGGGGCCCTCTTCTGCTTTTGCTCCACTCTGAGAAGAATTATAGAATTAAAAACTTTTGGAATGGGGGAAAAACACAGTACAATCTAGGTTTGGTATCAACTTTTAGATTACTGAAAACTAAAACAAACTTACAATATTACTTAATCTTCAGTGATCATTTATTAGAAAATCCTTGGCAAATTATTTCAATGTAAATAGAAATTTAACAAAGGCTTTCAACCTGAAATAAATAAGGAGGGAGAAGGAAAGTAACCTAGGTACTGGGGTAGGTTTTTATAACTGCTACCTCATTTAGCATTTTTAAAAATTTGAACCAAATGTTCTTCATTTTGGTTATGATCTCCCTACCTGACTAATCATGTAATCAAAGACTAATTATATGCCGCAGTTATAAATAACTGAAGCAGAGGATAAACATAACAGTCAATACATTTCATTCAGTCCTAAGATTTCTGTAATAAGAGCCTCAGAATCAGTCTTTCATGTGACAACACCACCACCTTGTGGTATTAAGTAAGTACTGCAATATATGCAGAACAACACTTTTCACCCATTGCACAACTATTTGAGAACTCTGTATCAAGGACAGTTCTTAGGGTCGGGAATACAGTGATGACCAAAACAAAGTCCTTGTTCTCACAGAGCTAACAGTCTACGCATGCCTATTTATCCTGTTTTAGGACTAGAAACCATGGAAAAAGCAACTTTAAGAAAAAAGATATTAAGAACACTTGCTAGGCTAGAAGAGATTGCAGAAAACAAAAGGTTCTGTTGAATCACTCCTATGTTCCTAGGATCAAAAACTAAAGCAGAGCTTGTGCCTAAATATAACCTGAAGACTAGATAACATAAAATTTGGGTAAAGATTCCAGAATTCACTTAGTATGTCAAATATCAGCACATTCTGACTATAATTTAACTAACATAATGAAACAGAAACACCTGTGTTAACACCCACATAAAACAATTTCAATGCTTCTCACGCAGTACTGAGAACATTAAAGCAGGAAGGCAGGGCGCCCCCCATGAAGTATCTGAACTCCTCCCCATCTCTTACTTCTACAACATAAAACCTGCCCTCCTAAAACTGAAATTCTGCTTCTATTTGGCTAAGTTACCTGACTGGATACCTTCAGCTGCACCACTGTGGCGTCCGATCCTGTCAGATCTCGGAAGCTAAGCAGGGTCGGGCCTGGTTAGTACTTGGATGGGAGACCGCCTGGGAACACCAGGTGCTGTAGGCTTGGGAGAAGGACCCGGCAACCCCCTCCCAAAAAAACAATCTGCCACTGAACACCCTATGAACAGCAGAGAAGCACTGACAATAGTGTTTCCCCTGTTGTACAGAGGGTTGTTATGAGTCGGATACTGACTGGACAGCACTTAACAGCATCAACAATTCTCAGCGACTTTGAGGACTGGTTGAGACTTTGCCCCTGGTTGAGAACCTACACCAGAACTCTTCACTAGGGCCAAACAAATGAAGCATCAGACCCGCCACACAGCAACACGTGGCAAGGCGTGTCGCACTAGGACACTGCTGAAGGAAGCAACAGAAACAAGTATCTGCTTGAGCTTGAACAGTCCGTGAATACGCATCTTTTCCCACTGGAAACTGGTACCTATCTAGGGGGCTTTGTCTTCTTGGTAGGTTAAAATAACCAAGGTTTTATTAATGAGGAGGCATTAGGGTTTTTTGTTTTCTTAGCCTTGAAAGCTATAATTATTCCTTTTGCTCTTTTCTTCAAAAGCTGACAGAACTCTTGTCTGATTTTGTGGGATTTAATCCTCTTTTCCTGAAGGTAGGAGAGAAGCAAACATGACGTATTTTAAATCTGAGTCTAGAAGAAGAATCTATAGACTGCCGTTAAAAGCGCTGGCCATATGCTACTCATACTCTTGAATTACAGACTTCCTGCAAGGTTTTCATTTATCTGAAATGGCCAACATGTCAGCTTCAGGTTTTATTTTGTTATAATTAAACTACAATAATAACTTTGTAGCCAATTTCAGTAAGAACGTCATTTCCTTAGTGATTGCAGGACAACCTTCAATAAAAGTCCCTAGGGGGAAAAAAAATCACGTGAAGAGGCTTGGTATTTATTTACTTGTTCTGATTTTGTGATATGAACTCTCTAAACTAAAGGTCAAACTGAGAGAAGTTAGGATACTGTTTCTCACGCCTTTCTCTTAAATGGTGACCTTCTGGTTTCTTGACAGCTACGATGTATTTACTGCCTGGGATGCCTGTGAAACACCTGACTACTTTGGTGGTGTCTTTTACCAGACCCTAAATTGCTACATGCCTGCAGCCATAGCCCTGTGGCATCCGATCCCGTCAGATCTCGGAAGCTAAGCAGGGTCGGGCCTGGTTAGTACCTGGATGGGAGACTGCCTGGGAACACCAGGTGCTGTAGGCTTGGGAGAAGGACCTGGCAACCCCCTCCCAAAAATCAATCTGCCATTGAAAACCCTATGCACAGTAGAGAAGCACTGACAATAGTGTTTCCCCTGTTGTACAGAGGGTAGCTATGAGTCATATACCGACTCGACGGCACCTAACAACAACAACAAAATTGCTACCTGGGCTGGGATTTAGCTCAATTGGTAGAGAGCTGCGCTGCAGTCTCTGAGGTCCCGAGTTCAATTCCCAGCACCCCAAAAATGGGAGAAGGACCTGGTAATCCACTCCCAAGGGAATCCCGAAACAGTCAGCCATTGACAATGCTATGAGTCGGATACCAACTGAACAGCACCTAACAACAACAACAACAAATTGCTACATACTCCTGAAGCTGGGCATTCTCCTGTGTCTCCGACCTAGCAAGTTCTCACTCACAAAAAGGAAATGTAGGAATGGAGGGACTTCCTCACGCAGGTGTAGGTGGCCCCCAGAACTTCCCAGATTTTAGTTTTCAAGGGGAAGTCAGAGAGCGGGTAGAGAGAGACTGTCCTTAAATTGCCCCTGCACTGCAGGGCAACAGGATTTCTCTTTCACATACAAGCAGCTCTAACTGGAATGTGTGGAATCTGAACTCTGTAAATAACTCAGCTTACTGTTTGTTTACTGAAAATGCCTAAATAGATTCGGGTTTAGACAAAAGCTAGACTCCAACCTTCAAATGAGAACAAGGGTTGTGGACAGTGTTCTCGATGGGAAGAGTTTAAAGCCAGTTTCTCATTGCACTCACTTCTTAAAAACATGCTGTTCAACTGCAATCTGAGATCATTTCTGATAGGAACAGCAGTTGCAGTCAGAATGAAGGCATGTTTGGCAATGTGGATATGTGGGTATAAGTGAAGAGTAAGAACCAGAGCTACTGCAGAAATCTCCACGTAATTGTTAAGTTAAAATTAATGATGTCCTATATGAAAACATACTCTATTTGAAGCTGAAGTAGCTGCCTGTATAGGATTTTCATTTATGAGATTGAAGCTTAAGCTTTTTTTAAAAAATTGCCCTGCACAAGTGTGTCTCCTACCCTCTTTGTAACTATAGTGCATATTTTAAAAAAAAAAATCAAAAGAATATTTTATTGCTTTTTTACTAAACATCATCATTTTGAGCAGTAGGCAGCTGAGTACATTTATGGGAATACACCATGCATAGTTACTGAGGCCACAGATTCTAGAACCCAACTGCTGGGATTCAAAACACTTGTTATATATCCCTACTAGTAACAACTTCCACCCCATACGTATGCTTTCATACTTACAGTAAGTTCATTTTTAAGTTCAATTGCTGTTCTTACTGTTTCTCTTTCCTTCACTTTTAGCTCTATGAAGTTTCTTAGCATCCATGAAGACAGTAGAGTCAATGTGTGTGTGCATGCGTGTAAGCACATATGGAAAAAAAGGAAGGCAGGAAGGCAGGAAGCAAGGGACGGACCAACCACGAGATTATGAACACAGAACTAGTACAGGTCTTCACTGCTTGAAATAAATCCCCTTTGCTTCACCCAGAAGCATCGCTGGTAAAACAATGTGCAGCCTCTCATACGGGTTTTAGCACCGTGATCTAGTGCTGAACAAGGCATGGAGCGCCGAACCAGAATTCTCTCAAACATATTGGCTGGGGACCAAAATTTTGAGCACTGAGGTACCACTACTTACTCCAAGGAAATGAAACTGGTCTGATGAAGAGACGCCTACTCCAGCGTTTACTCATTATACCAGGATATGAAATCAATCCATATGCTCATCAACACTGAACTGGATAAGGAAAGCGTGGTACGTAATGTACGTGTGTGTGCTGTGTACAGAAAAGCATTATACAGACATAATGGAATATCGCTCAGCCATAAAAAGGGATGAGTTTCCGACATTTGTGACAACAGGATGAATGTGGAGGGCATTATGCTATGTGAAATAAGTCAGGAACAGAAAGACACGCACATAATCTCACTCGTAGGTGGAATCTGAAAAAAGATCTCACGAACGTTGACATAGAATAAGAATCACCAGAGACTGGGGAGAAAAGAGGGGAAGAAAATGTTGGCCAATGGGTGCAATGCTCCAGTTGGGTAGGAGGAGTAAGTTTTGGTGTTCTACGGCTCAATATTGCACTGTATACCTCAAAATACACAGAAGGGAGGATTTTGAATGTACCATTTTTTTTAAAAAGGCTGCAGCCGTAGCCCTGTGGCATCCGATCCCATCAGATCTTGGAAGCTAAGCAGGGTTGGCCTGGTTAGTCCTTGGATGGGAGACCACCTGGGAACACCAGGTGCTACAGGCTTAGGAGAAGGACCTGGCAACCCACTCCCAAAAATCAATCTGCCATTGAAAACCCTATGAATAGTGGAGAAGCACTGACAATAGCATTTTGCCCATTGTACGTAGGGTCACTATGAGTCAGATACGAACTCAACAGCACCTAACAACAACAACATCAATAATTTTTAAAAAAGGTAAAGTTTGTGATGAGGATGTTAAATACCCTGACTTGATCATTCTCCAATGAATCAAAAAATCACAGTGCACCTCATAAATATACACAATTACATATCAATCAAAAAAATAAAAATATAAATCAGGTAAAATGGCATCTTAAGCAAGAAACTTGAAAATCACTTCAACCAGAAGCTGCTGGAAATTCCTAAATGTTCTTCTTGCCAAAGTTTCAACTGTTTTCCCAAAACACATAAGAAAATTCATGACTGAAACTCTTGTCTCCTGATGGACTCAAGTGCTTACTGGCAGTAGAAATCAAGCCATTGAATATAACTATGTACTTTGTTTAATTTTTTTTTTAAAATCAGTCCTCATAAGATTAAAATAGCACACGTCAGGACTTTTCACCTGGGTCATTAAAGTGGGAATTAGTATGCTCTACAGGTCAGAAGGGGCGAAGCGAAGTTATTATGCCAAAGACTATGGCAAGTACTTAGAATTTTGATCTCCCAACCAATCAGACAAATATCAACAAAGCTGCCTCAATGCCACAATGTCTTTCCACTATTGCTGCCTCAGCTCTGACTCTTCATGTTTTAGGAGCCACACCCCATGGCACTTCACTCCGTGGGTTAAACTCGCAGATGAAGTCATCATCCCACTTAGCCTTCTGCTCTGTAAGATCCACATATGATAGGGTTTCAAATAGCGCAGCCGCCAGACCCATCTCTCAAGGACTTACGTAAATCTACTTGGCTCCCAGGTTCTGGCAGCAAGGTAAGGTATCTACCAATTGATGACTTCCATACCGGGTAAATCATCATGAAACTAGAGAGTCCAGACTTTTAAATTAGGCAGTGGACATGCAGGAATTTCAATAAAATATGAAAAAACTAACTCTACCGTGGACGTCTTTTCCATGTCAAAGTGCCCTGTTTAAGAGCAGGGGCCTGAGGCAGGGACCAACGTGAGGCTCACCTGCTTGGCTTTTGGCTTCGTCCCGGCAGAAGCTTTGTCATCTGTACTTCCGTCCAGCCCTCGCAGGACACTGATGAAATCTTTCTTGGAAACAGTGGACATGAGCTTCGCACGCTTTCTCATGGAGCCTCCAGCTTCTTTAACCTTTTCATCGACCTTCTTCTGATGTTTCTGAACAGCGTTAAATAACTGCACCACACCCCTAAAGGACACGAAGTAACACAGACAACGTAGTTCAATAACCACACGCTAGAGAACAGACTCTAAGAGGACACAACGCTGAGCGCGCAATGCCTAAGAGGGACAAGCACCTGACAGGCACTCAGGCGAAAGAACGGAACAGGCTGTCACACATCTGGAAAATGAACACGCATTTCACTGAATAAATGCAAACTTACTTCCTTCCTTCCTCCTCCTCCCCTCTCCTCTCCTCCCTTCTCGTCTCCTCTCCTTTTCTTTCTTTCTTTCATTCATTCATTTTGGCACTGCTGGGGAATTGAACCCAGGGTGCTTCATCACTGAGCTGTACCCCTAAAACTCCCTTTTAAATAATATTTTTAAATTTAGTCTTGAAACAGGGTCTCACTAAGTTATGCAGGCTGTCTCTGGCCTCAAACTTGTAATCCTCCTGCCTCTGCCTCCCAAGTCACTGGGATTACAGGCATGAGTCACTGCACCCGATTTACTGAATATAAATTTGTACACTGAGAATATACGTGGATTTGTACACGATTTAACAGTTTAGGTGTTTCTAAATTATCTTTTGTGCAATTTTAAGACTAAGAATGACTTTTAATACAAAAGTCTTTCTCAAAATACATATAATGTGTGAAGAAATGACAGTGGAATTAAAAAAATGCAGGCTTTACAGTTAGTGACATGATCATCTGACTATGGAATGACCTGCTGGACTTCACCTGTAAATAGGAAGAACTGCGGGGCAGCTTCCAAGGTATCCAGTGGTACCATCTGTAATTGCTGTTAGTTATAAAGCTAACTTTAAAATCTATTTTTAAAGATACTTGTTTTTTAAACTTTGTTCTATGTAAGTTCATCAAAGACTTGCAATATCAAACGTAGGAGCCACGAGCTACATGCAACTACTGGGCACCTGAATTGCAAATGGTCTAACCTGGTGTGTGCTGTAAAGGTAAAATACAGGATGGCTTTCAAACACACACAAAAAAGAGAATTTTAAAATCTCATAAATATTTTATACTGATTACACGCTGGAATATTTGAAACATACTGGGTTCTGTATTATTGAAATCAATTTCACAGCTTTCATTTTACTTTTTTCCGTGAGGTTATGAGACGATTTTAAATTTTGTATGTGGCTCACACTGTGTTTCGACTGGACAGCAATGACTTAGGCCATTCATATCTGTTCCTGCTCTAAAATTCCATAATCTGTGAATTCTCTTTCTCTAGTAATTCTTACACGAGGCGATCTGCCACGGCCTTACCGTCTGCACTTTCTCAGTGACCTGTGCACGGATGAACGGCCTGGACTGCTCTTCGCCCAGGCCCCTCCTCGGGGCTGGATTTGCGGTAACCTTGACAGACGTGGTACCATCTCCCGCTAGACTAAGGGGCGCTTGTCACTGATCACCGTGGAAGCCGCAGACTCCCTCGCACAGGGCTCCTCCCCTGTAACAGCACCCCCTGCCCGTGCAGATGGCCCTCCGGGCACCTGCACTGTCCCTCTGGGACAGTGGAACCAGGGAGAACGGGGAGCTCCGGCTACCACACTGCCCTGAGCCAGGCCGTCCTTTGCCTCTGCCCCAGGATTCTCTTACCTGTTCCCAGGATGTGAAATCAGGCTGGCTTGTTAGATTATGACGTTGTTGTTGTTGTTGTTAGGTGCCGGCGAATCGGTACCTGACTCATAGCGAGCCTCATGGGGTTTTCAATGGCTGACAGTTTCGGGATTGCCTTGGGAGTGGATTGCCAGGCCCTTCTCCCATTTTTGCGGTGCTGGGAATTGAACTCGGGACCTCAGAGACTGCAGCCCAGAGCTCCACCAACTGAGCTAAATCCCAGCAGATTATGACGTAGACAGAGTAAAATCTCAGGGTTTTCCACAGGGCTGCCCCAGAGTGGAGCGAGCGAGGTGGCTTGAGAATAAAATGAAGGAGGCCGTGGCTCTCCTGTGCTGGCCCTACCCGCCTCTGCGTCCTGCATCTTTACTAGTTCACTTAACTCTCAGAGAAAACTTGTAGGCGAGTTATGATATTACCCTCTTTTACCAGATCAACTGAACACAGAACAAATGAACAGCACACGCAAGAACACACAGCAAGTGAGGGCCAGGGCTGGCATCTGACCCAGCAGCCCAGCCCTGTCACCCATGCCCTAAATCACCACACCGTACCATCTGACAGTGTAGCACCCAGCTGGATGAAAAAATGACCAAAACAATTTAGGTGATGAAGAAGTAAAACTCATTCCACTAAATACAACTGCAGTATTCTCTAAGTAGCAGTTTAAATGTCAGCTCCTCTGTGGCGCCTTCCCCAACCCTCCCAGATCATCTGCTGCAGGATATTCTCAACACATAGCACGTGCTTCTCTTCTCAGAGACTACAGTTCCTTCAGATGAAGGCAAGGGCCACCCAGCAGCCACCATATCCTATTTATCTTTAGAGACAGAAGACATCAAGTAAGTGTTTGGTGACAATGATTTTTTTTTTAAAGCAGAGGACAGCATGAAGCCTCCATATGTAACATGTTATCCCCAAAAATATAATGAAAGGTAACAAAAATCATCTACTGCCATTGACAACAATTATAGGAGAAACGCAGGCAGGGGTCTGACTGCTGTTCCTGTGACTACAAAATCACGATGATCTAAAATAGGTTCACACCAAATATACACTTAGCACATTACATTTCCTAGCCTAATGAGACCTAGTTGGACTCTATGTTAAAAAGCAAGTTTAGATATATACCACTTGGCTCGGGGAAGGCAGAGCCTCAGAGTCACATCTGATTGAAACTAGGTCATTAGCAGAGCTGAGTACATTCATTCTTTCAAGGGTAAAGACGGCCTTACCTTGTTGCAATTCTCTGAAGGTTTCTCTCCGTCTCTTTGTCTTTGACAACATCTGGCTTTACTCTGCACAGCATTTCCCACTCCCGCTTCTTATCGAGCTGCGTTATAAATATTGTTACGTGAGAGAACAGTAGGCATTTTTGAAAGTGTAGCACGCTTTGATACGACACTCTGTGGAAGGCCCGAGGTCATGAATCATTCTGGCTTAGGATGTCATAGGGATTTTGGTAAAACCACAGTTTTAGGGGTTCAGCAAAGAGAGCCCATGGTTAACACTCAGCATGTCATGTGAGAGGCGCCCAGGGAGTTTCGGTCGGCTCCTCTGACAGGAGGGGTCTGGAGAACGGCCAGGGTATGTGGCAGGCCGGACACACCTGATCCACCACCAGCAGTCAGTCAGAGGGTCCGTACGACCCCCTCTGGTAACTACAAGTTTAACCACCGTCTCTCTTCGTCTTCAACAGTCAGATTTAAGAATGTGTGTCATCTTTTAAAAGAACAGGATCGCATCCAGATATCCATAGCGACTGTTTCCCTTTGCATGAAATCATTTAAACCCATTTCTCCTCTGGCAGCACATCTAACCAATATTCTTGCCACACATGGGGTATCAGTCACAAACTGCAACAAACTGATTCTCTGCTACTGTGCAGAAACAGAAGGGGAAGTGGGAAAAAAGACCCCAAAGACAACACAAACCACTGGAAATGGTCTTCAGATGTCCTGGTCCCAGGCACCTGCTCTGATCCACTGCTCAGGTCACTTTCTCAAGCTGATATTTCAACAAACACCAAAGACACTGGTAAGATGAGCCTGTTATCTAGAAGCAAGGAAGCATTAAGAGCAGACATACCAAGTCCAGTGGGAAAAAGGTCTCCTTTAACTCGCTTTTCTCCACTCAGCCTCTCTCCCCTCTGGGATGAAAATGTCTAACAGTATAACCATATTCCTGCTCCCACTATGAAGACTACCCCAATTCCTTTCTAAAGAAATATTCTTCTCCAAATCACATAGTGCATTTTAACAGCCACGAATCTCGCCACCAGATGAGACCAGAAATAAATCTTCTTGATAATTCTACACAGATTCTTCTGTAGAAAGGCTCTACCAAGAGTATCTGTCCCTGCTGTTTGGTGTTTCTGGTATTGACCACAGTACTTCCCATGCATTATGTGGGCCGTATCACCACTAGCACTCAGAGTTTTGACCTGAGGCAGAGTTAGAGACTTGTTCTTCCTGGCTTAAAGATGTGGTTCTAGTGCTCACCACAACCTTGAGACTAGAGGTACTTAAAAGATTCTGGTATTTTTAAAACCTCTTCTGGCTTTTGCCAGTTAATAAACAAAGATACAGAGTTCTCAGCTGAAGAGTTATCTATGATTTAGAGACAAAATTTATCTTAAGGTACGCTGAAAACATTGAATTAACAGTACATGCTTGCAGCACGTTGTGTTTATGAAAGCAACACTTAGAAAATTCTACCTTGACATAGCCTTTCACACCAAACAACCAGTAAGGAGAACAAAGAAAGCATTCGTCGTGAAACAAGATAAAGGTGTGGTAAACGTAACGGAATGTAGGCCAACTCAAACCTATTTTTCTTTCATTTCTATATAGTACTTCTCAGAAGTTAATACTTCTATACAGTGAGTACAATTATACCAAGCTTTTTCTTTCATTAGAAAATAATACTTTAGTAAAACCAAACATTTTAGACATAGATAGTTCCTAAAGTACAGGAGATTTAAAACCTTATCATAGTTTACTTATTTTTATACAATATGACAGCACTCTTACACGGAACTTTTGGTCTTTAAAATTATACTAGTCCGGACTGGGTGTGGTGGCTCACACATGTATTCCCAGTGACTCGGGAGGCAGAGGCAAGAGGATCGTAAGTTCGAGACCAGAGGCAGGTTGTATAACTCAGCCAGACTCTGTCTCAAAATAAAAAGTTGAATAGAAGAAAAGGGGGGGGGGGGGCGGCAGGTGCAGCTCAGTGATATAGTGCTTGCAAAGCATCCACGTGCCAGGCTCTGGGTTCAACCTCCCAGTACCCCAAAAAATCCCCACACGTGTATACACACACAAGCACACACACAGAGTGGTCCTACTTCTGTCAGCAGTGGTTTAAATAAAGCATAAAGAATTCAAATTTACCTAACAGAGAAATCTGTTTTTAGCACTACAACCACCCTGACTGAACCTCTTCACAGAGTTACATTATAAGAAAGGTTTTTATCAAAACGTAACTAACATGCTTTTAATAGTTCCAAAGGGCTGGGGTTCCGCTCAGTTGGCAGTGCTTGTTCTGTGTGCTCTGAGGCCCTGGGTTCAATCACTGGCACTGCAAAAAATGTGAGAAAGACCTGGTACAACCCACTCGCAAGACAATCAGCCACTGAAAACCCTGTGAATAGCAGAGAAGCGCTGAGAGTGCTAGGCACCGCACAGTGTCAGGGAGTGTTTCGTTCTGTTGTACACAGGGTCGCTGTGAGTTCTGTCTGACTTGAGGGCACCTAACAACAACAAAAAACAAGAGTTCCAAACCTCATGACACCAGCATACAGACAGGTGAGTGTTTAGATCCAGGAGTCTTTGCCACGTGTATAACTACTCCGGTTTAACAAGATGAACTTCCTCAGACTTTATATTTCTATTGGTTTGCTTAAATGACTAAAAATCGAACATTTCCAACAAAATAATTCAGACTAAATTTGGAATGCAGCTCTGGTTACCCAACTCTCCCCCCATAAAAAGCAAGCTAAGAACTGGGGTGTCAAGGGGACGAATACACGAACAGCACGGCACCGATCAGGAGACCCAACACAGCTCAGCCTGCGACGGAAGGCCCGGGACGCACCTGCTGCCGCTTCTGCAGTCTCTCCTGCCTCCACTGCTCTTTTTCCTTCTCCAGCTCCCTGCTGTGCAGGAGAATGGCTGGTCTCTGTGCAGGCGTCCTTTTCTTGAGGATCTTAGCCATGGCATCCGCCCAGCCTGCGCTCGGCCCAGCCCGCGACGCTGCGGCGTCTGCGTTCTCATGTTCGCCGCCGCAGGGCTCCGCGTTATCCTCGCTGTCGGCCTCCGCCGCACCATCATCAGGCAGCCGGTCCGCTTCCGACTCCACGCTGCCCACGGAGCCTGGGGGGAAAAGAAACTGAACGTCATCGCCCTGGGCAAGGTTACCACGACCAGACCTGGGCCCTTCATGAAGTCCCCGTCTCCGTTCATGGCAGAAGGGACTTTTCTGAGTCCTGTGCTGCGGCGACGGTGGGAACAACGGGAGCACCTCTCTCTACCCCATCGCTGTGCTGCTGGTGTCAAGTCGGGTCCGACCCGTGCACCCTATGTACAACAGACGAACCCTCCCCGACACCATGCCGCTCCTGGCAGGTGTCAGTGCTTCTCTGCTACCCATCGTTTTCCAGGCCTGATTGTTTTGGGATTGCGTCTGGACTGGATTGCCAGGTCCTTCTCCCATTTATTGTGGTGCTGAGGATCGAACCCAGGGCTCAAGCACATGCAGAGTAAGTGCTCTACCTATCAGCCCCAAAAGACCTAGCCAAGCCATACAGATGGGGCTGGGATTTGGCTCAGTTGGTAGAGCGCTGCGCTGCAGTCTCTGAGGTCCCGAGTTCAATTCCCAGCACCACAAAAATGGGAGAAGGACCTGGCAATCCACTCCCAAGGCAATCCCGAAACAGTCAGCCATTGAAAACCCTATGAGGGTCGCTATGAGTCAGATACGGACTCAACGGCACCTAACAACAACAACAACAAGCCATACCGACAGGGGTGTCACAGTGGCTTCAAGATCCAGGATCCAGGCAGGATAAGCAAATCTACCACCTTCTGCCACTTCACCGCTGTGAGTGTAGGAAAAGCCGCTACCATGGGGCAGTGCAGGTGTATTCCAGTATAGAGATCTGAACTGTGATTAAACAATCTGAATAGTCTAATGGAGACTATGTTTTAAAAAATAACAACAAAAGACTTTAATATATTAAGAAAATGGTCAGTGACTTGGCTCACATATTTAGATCTGAACTTGTGTGCAGACAAATAATAAAAACCAGCATGATTTTAAACATGGATATAGCACTATAGACTCGGTTTGATCATTTTAACCTTTTTGGAAAAAAAGAAAATAACCTGTCTAATGATGTGCCCAAGACACTAAAGATTCAATGGCTCTGCTGGGTGGCTGAGAGTAAATACCAACTCCTGGGCTGCAGATGCAAATTTGGAAGTGTATTGCTGAACTTCATCATGCAGGACCACAAAAGAAATTATACCCAAGTTACCAGCAAACCCATTCCTCACATAAAGATTCAAATGGCTGGGGCCAGGGAACAGGCAGAAACAACAGGGCAGACAGGGGTCTTGTGGGGAAATGCACTTGCTGAGCAGCCCTGGGCACTGAGGCTCGGCAGCCAGCCTCTGTCCCCTACTGAAGTGCATCACACGTTGACAGTGAGAGCAAATGGCCAGCAGAGAGCGCATGCAGTTTTACGATCCAGCGTCTTCTGGGGTGCTTGGGCTCCACTCTTCAGAAACCCTGGAACACACTAGGAAATGTCGTACTTCAAAGGAGCAAAATCACCAGGGAGCTTGGTAACGTGGAGGGTTCTTTAATAAAGACAAGAACAGCTATGAAGGGTGGCTGGGACGTTAACAAAGAGGAAAATTCGGCAATATACAAAGAGTTGCCTCCTGGTTTTTGGATCTTTGGGAAACAATCGTGTTTCTTCAGTTAACTCCAGACCAGATGAATCTCAAAGATTAGTACAAAAAATGCCATTCCCAGAAAACTTTCCTATCAAAATATCTCTACTAAGGAAGAATATCTGTGATTAACAAATATTGGTAATCTCTAAAACAGAGATTCATTTGCATCAGGAGAAAATATTAAGATAAAACTAAAAAAAGAAAACAGCCTGAGTATAAGCAGGTTGCCCCCTGCTCCCTATTTAGTCCAGTTCTGATATCCTCCTGTCCAAATCAGAACTTTGATTTAAACACATCAGACAGCAAAGCAAACCACGGCTCCAGGGCAGTACCTTCCAGTGGGTCTGCTCTGGTCCATAGATCATTATCAGCGCTGAGCATCAACGTAACCTCTGCCTCTAACCTCTGAGAACTCAACTGACTCATTCTGTGCTTCAAAAATTACATTCTTCAACTCTGAGCTTGTGTCTTCTTTAAATAATTTCAATCAAGTGTTCACATTTCACCATCCTAGCCTTTTTCTATGACCTTTTGGCCTCTTTATACGATCTTATTGCTACATCCAAAGTGAAAGGAAGACAATACATGGTAGACTATTAAATTTGGAGTGATTCTTTCCAATCTCTTGACTTCTGGAAGAACTGCTGGTTAGATGTGACTTTTAGCTAATGATTCTAATATTTGCAATTTAGGTAGCACTTTTGCATACTACTGGTTAAGCATCCTCAATCCAAAAACTGAAATCCAAAACACTTTGAAGTTCAAAAAATTTTAAGCATCTCTAATTTCAGATTTTTGAATTAGGGATTCTCAAGAAGCATAACCTATGCAAATATTCCAAAACCCAAAAAACTCTGAAATATGAAACATTCTGGGCCCACGCATTTCAGATAAGAGATACTCAATCATACCTTTATTTTTCGCTGGCTTTTTTTTTTTTTTTTTTTGCAGTTCTGGGGATTGAATGTACCTTTATTTTTTAAGGGCTCAGTTTGAGAAACAGAAAGGACATACAACTACATATGGATAGATTTTAAATAAAAATTTGTAAATCAGAAAACAGCAAATAAAAATATACATATCCAAAAATGAAACTCAGGAATGAGTAAAAAAGAAATCTCTTCAAAATATTAACTGATCATGATAGGAAATTAGACTTGAACTAAAAAAAATAGTATTTAACATAGTGCATGACCTTAAGACACAAGGTGCTGCCATGGTATAAAAAGTATTACAGGACATAATAAACTCAGCCATTTAGAATTGTATCACTCTGATGGAGCCACGTATTTCTTAGTGCAGAGAAACAGGTTTTTGTTGATTTGCAGTACAAGGGGTTGAACCCAGGGCCTCACATGTGCCAGGCAAGCCCTCTAGCACTAAGATGCCCCCCATTCCCCTTTTGATTTTTTTATTTTAAGATAGGGTCTAAGTTGCACAGGCTGCCTCTGGCCTCAAAGGAGCAATCCTTCTGCCTCAGCCTCCCAGTGGCTGGGATTATAAGTGTGTACCATGGCACCCAGATTGAGAAATGATTTTATAAAAATAGAAACTCATTTAGCATATATTTAACTTGAGGCTTTTTCTGTATCCTGTATGCTCGGTCAAGTTCACGTGTCTAACTACATATAACTGTAGACTTTGATATACAAATGTTGATGGTAGATGAGAACTATATTACTGCCCACACTATTTTAAAAAGTAATTTTTCCAAACAAAAGCTTGTAGCACTTTAATCAATTCAATAAAAATTTGAGTGTTTACTATATGCCAAATTCCAGGGCCACACAAGTTTTCCCCAAGAAGCATCTCCTAAGACCTGAAGAAACAGAGGTTTAGAGATTGTAGTTAGTTGAAAAATAAATGTCAGTATTACATGCTTTTGTCCTCTGAGTCAGCAGCACTATTTATATGCTAATAGCAAAACAGTTCTTAGAAAAACTGCTTTTTCTAGTGAGCATTTACCTAAATATAAAGAGGCGGGATGGCTTAAGGGTCTATGTGAATGGAAACAATCTGGCTGATTAAAAACTGAGAAATCTTTACCAGCTCCTGGTAAAATGTGGAGACCGCCACACTGACATCTAGTGTTCCATGTGATGTGCTTAGAAACACAACGCAGCAATGTTCACATTCATCAGCCACACTGTCTCGCAGCCAAGCGCTGTGGGGCTGCGGATCCCACTCTGCCTCACCACTGTTAAACTCCATCTGTGTCTCTCTGGTGAGTCTTATGCTGTGGTGAGCTTGGCTGTGACACGTGTGTTGTGGAGCCACCGTAATCCCATGGAAAGTTTGACCTAAGCGTACCCATCTCCTAGGTACTTATCAAAACTCTAGGAAACTACCGTTCTCTGTTCCGCTGTTAATCGTCAGCTCATGTCACAGTCTTTCCTACCAATTGTTACTACATTTAGATTATTAAAAATGGATGCTTTAAAACTTTCTAAAGAGCACTTACCTTTGGAAAAAAATGGAGTCAACTCAGGTTTCCATAAAAATAACCAAAGCAAACTGCAAGGGCTACCACGGGACAGTACTGTGAGATGCAATTACATAGGCTATCTGCGGAAGCCAGAGCAGATAGGGCCTGGAAGTCATCGGTTTCCTGAGTCTGTCCCATAAATCGCTAAGCCACTCAAGTAGGGTTATGATATACTTCGTATCTTAGGCACGTTCCTTTGCTATTTTAAGTAACTAAAATGATGAAGGAGGCCATAAGCTATAGTTTGATGAAAAGCACATTTATCTGTAAGGTTATTATGTCTTAAATATAACTTCATAGTTTATCAAAAATGAAGGGATATTAGGACCTTCTAAACTGGACTGTTATCAAGTCCTGTGTTAGAAGGAGATGGCCATTTTTCATATATGTGACCACAACAATTTAGGCCTTTTCACTGTCCAGAGAACCTGAAATCACTATCATGCTCCTAGGGACACATCCTATGAGGGAGGGGTCAACCAGATAATGGCACTCAAGGCCAAGGCCTTGGGCCAGGCGCGGTGGCACATGCCTGTAATCCCAGCAGCTTGGGAGGCAGAGGCAGGAGGATGGCAAGTTCGAGACCAGAGGCAGTCTGCATAACTTAGGGAGACCCTGTCTCAAAAAGTAAAAAAATGGGCTGGGGGTGCAGCTCAGTGGTCCAGCACTTGCAGAGCATGCAGGCACGAGACCCTGGGTTCAACCCCCAGTACCACAAGGAAAAAAAAAAAAAAGATCAAGGCCTTTTTCACCTGGGTTGATTTACTGACTACAAAAGCTTTTCCCAAGAGTACACACTTAAGTATCTAGTTAGCATTGTGTGTACCCCTCCTACAATGCATCAATTCCATAACTATCCGAGTAGCTCCAGGTTAAGTCAGTTGTACAGGTACCTTCCCTGCCTTTACAGTACCTGATACTATCACTGTTTTCATTTCTCACCAGAAGTGATTTACTGACTAGAAAAGCTGCGGGTGTTTTGGCTGTGGCTTGTAAGATTACAACTGTAAGAACCAGGTATACAATGTGTCTATGTCAACAAAGTATCCCCTCAATAATCAAGTACACATTGTTTCTGTATCATCAAAGTATCCACACAATAACCAAGTATACAATGTATCTGTCACCAAGGTGCCCACTGAATACCAAGTATTCATTGTATCTATATCAACAAGGTATCCACTCAGAGACCAAGTATACAATGTATCTATCCCAACAAGGTATCTACTCAATGACCAAGTATACATTGTATCCATACCAACAAGGTATCCACTCAATGACCAAGTACACAGTGTATCTATACCAATAAAATATATCCATGCAATAAATATGAGCACTTTGAGGATAATCCAGGATGTGATCTTCCCTTTTATACTGCTTCACATTTACACGTTACTTAAGATGCAGACTGGAGCATTTTACTTCTCACAACTGATTCATGACTGCATGTGATTTATCATGAACAAATTTCACATTGCATTGGAAAGCATTACAGCTTACCAAAAATTCAACCTGAATCAGACTGTCATTCCAGTTTACACTCTACTCAGTTAATTCTGCCTTCAGTGATAATCTGGATTGTGAGAAAAGAGTGCAGAAAAGCTACACTAAGAGAAGTTTCCCACAGAAACAGAGATGGGCAATGACTTTCTGTATAGGGTACCAATAGCTCAGGAAATAATAACAAGGATTGACAAATGGAACTGCATCAGATTAAAACCCTTCTGTACAGCGAAGGAAACTTAACATAAACCCGAAACCAATACTCCAGCCTTTCCATCACCCCCAGACAGGCACAGGCTGGGGAGACCTCTGAGCCTCCCCCCACTGCTACCTCACTGGAGGTTAACACTCTGCCTTCTCGTTTCAGCTTTCACATGGTGATCCGGTGTCCTTCCCCGTCTGTCCCATGCAGCAGTTTTCACATTTCTGCACTTTTTCTCAATGATTTAGCTGTTTAAAATGGCTGGCAAGTGCATTAAGGGTTGTCTACTGTCCCTAAGTACAAGACGACTGTGATGTGACTTATGGAGACAATACAGGTCAGATAAGCTCTGTTCAGGCACAAGTTATATCATTGTTGGGCATGAGTTTAAAGTGAATGGATCAACCCACATAGAGTATTAGTACCTTTAAACAGAAACAGACAAGACATGACTACCTAATAAGAAATTAACAAAAATGTTCTGAGCAGAGGCTCATGGAGCCTACCCTTGTTCTTGTTGTTGTCGTCGTTAGCTGCCGTCAAGTCGTGTCCAACTCACAGTGACCCTCTTAGGGTTTTCAATGGCTGATTGTTTTGGGATTTCCTTGGGAGTGGATTGCCACATCCTTCTCGCATTTTTGGGGTGCTGGGAATCGAACCCGGGACCTCAGAGCCTGCAGAGCAGTGCTCTACCGACTGAGCTAAACCCCAGCCCCCTAACCTTGTATTGCTCCTAAAAACAATGCTCAGTACTCACTAAGTGTCAGTGTTTGACTTTACACAACATTACTGTAAATAGTGAAAATCGACTGTAAATTTATAAAGTGAGAATAAGAATTTAGAAATGTGTATAGCAATCTGACATTACCACCATATCCAAGCTTGTGCATGTTTCTTAGTCTTTTATTTTATTGATTTTTAAAAACACCTGCACATGGCAGACTGGAAATTAAAACAACAAAAATGGTTCTTCATCCCTGATAGTTTAAGAAGCACTGCTTAGATGATATATTGCAGGGAGTGAAGCTGCAGACAGGAAGCACAGATGGGACCCCTTGGTGTTAATGCAAGCTACAGAGATGCAGTGAGAACTGAGGTGGTGACAGTAGAAGGAACAGATGCACTAAACAGATGTGGAACCCGAGGGGAGAGCAGAGAGTGGCACTTGTATTGCCATCTTGGGCAGCAGGTAGACAGTAGTGTTATTCCCACAGGTAGAAGCAGTCTTGAGAAAGGAAATTATGAATTGCAAATAACAAGTTTGCGGTGTCTACGGAACAACTAAGCAGAGACAAACAATAGTACTCAAAATCATTATCATCAACCCTGAATTTTACCAAAAAGGTATGAACGAAGGGTTAGATTAGGGAACAAGAAGGGAGGAATAAAGGATAACGCCCTGTACCTATGGATTTGTCAGTTTTCTCCTGGGAGGCATTACAGTATGATGGAGATAGTATTTCCAAGCTTGTTTTCTCCTCTGTAAAACAGAAATGCACCAGGTTTCTTACATGGTTACTAGAGGAAATTCAATCCATTTTTTCAGTGCCAGCTAACAAACACTGCTGTTATCAGGAGCTAGAAGGCTTATGTGGCAATAAGGGGATGGCACTGGCACTTTCATTGGATCAGAAAGGAAATCATCCTCTTTAACAGGACTACTTAGGAGCGATTCAGTGTGCTAAACATTAAATGCTTTACATATATGAATTCATTTCACGATCACAACAAACTTAAGGTAAACATTATTATCACCCTCCTTTTACAGAAGAAACTCAGAAGACACTTCTCAAAGATGCATGAGACTAGAAGTGTTTCAGTCCTTAGGTTTTTTTTCAGATTCTGAAATATTTGCAAACACATAACGAGATATTTTGGGGATGGGACCCAAAATGAAACAATATTGCTTCACACATACCATAAACACAGCCGGAGGATATTCTTAGGCAGTATTTTTCGTGCACCTGTGTTTTGAAAGCGACCTGTCACATGAGTTCAACTGTGTAATTTTCTACTTGTGTGAGCAAAGAGTTTTAGATTTTGGAGCATTTTGCATTTCCTATTTCCAGATTGCCTGCAGCCGTGGCCCTGTGGCATCCGATCCCATCAGATCTCGGAAGCTAAGCAGGGTCAGGCCTGGTTAGTACCTGGATGGGAGATCGCCTGGGAACACCAGAAGCTGTAGGCTTGGGAGAAGGACCTGGCAACCCCCTCCCAAAAATCAATCTGCCATTGAAAACCCTATGAACAGCAGAGAGACACTGACAATAGTGTTTCCCCTGTTGGACAGAGGGTCGCTATGAGTAGGATACCGACTCGACGGCACCTAACAACAACAACAACAACATTTCCAGATTAGGGATGTTCAGCCTGCAACAGTAACTAACTAGTCCAAGCAGGCTGTGGTGGCACATGCCTGTGATTCTAGTAGGTGAGGTGGGAGGGTCACTTGATCTCCTAAATTCAAGACAAGCCTGGGGAACAGCGAGACCTTGTCTCAAAAACAAAAATAAAAACAAACAAAAAATACAAAATAACCAAAGTCACTCCAAGAAGCACACAGATGCTGTGCCGCTCACACAACTGAGCAAACATGAGACTTTGTTTCTACAAATAATTACGGACTCGGGGAGGGGGAGAGGGAGGGACCGACTGAGGCAGATTCGGTTCGAGAGCACCTAACAACAACAACTGGTGAGGCCTCTACGGCAGTCACCACACCGTCACCTACAGCACCTGGTGTTCCCAGGCGGCTCCCACCCAAGGGCTAACCAGGCCCGACCCTGCTTAGCTTCCGGGATCTGACGGGATCGGAGGCCACAGGGCTACTGCTGCCGGCCCGGAGACCGCGCCTTCACCTCTTCTGGCCTTCTGCCTGAGCCCTACCGCACTCCTATCTTATCAGTGACACCCCTCTCCTTTCACCCTTGGCTCCTGCGAAGTCTCTCGGTAGCAAGAGCAGATTCGCCAGTTTTCATTAACAACGATGACCCCTCCCCCAAATACCTGGCCAATTATGTGGAAACCCAGAATCCCAGCCCTTTCCCTGAGCCCCGCTCCCAAGCAAGCAGGGAAAACGCACCGGACGCCGGTTCTCCGCGGACCCAGCCCGGCCTCCCGGGCGCCCCCGCGCAGGGCCGCGACGGTACCTTCGCTGTCGGAGGCGCCCCTGACTTTCTCCTCCACCTCCGGTACGACAGCGCCGGCCACCATTTTCTTCTTCTTCTTCTTTAGAGAATGTTTCAGCTTCTTCCCCGCGTCCACACGTGAGCCCCGCACGGCCGCGGCCATTTTCCCCCTCACCGGAAGCGTCCGCTGACGGTGACGCCGGGTGGCAACGACAGGGGTTTCCTCATCGGGTTCCGGTGACACAAGGTTCCGGCTGCGGTGCTGCGCTCCCAAGTTCCGGGGTGGGAGGCTTGGAAGGTGGGCGGAGAGATTTCACCCGCGGGGTCCCTGCGAGAACCGAGTTCCAGAAACAATCGGCGAGCGCACGGGCTCGGGCGGCCCCTCCGCCCGCTCGCCCTCGCCGCGGTGCCCCCGGCGTCCCCATCCGCCCTTCGCTGTCTCCCTCCGCTGCGCCTCTGCGCTGCGCTCCTTCCCGCGGGTCTGGGCGTCCGCGCGCATCCCTGGAAAGCGCACTGCGCAAAGCGCGCCGTCCTCGGCCCCGCAGCCGCCGAAGACGATCGGCGCCGCACGGGAGACCTTTCTGGAACTTTCCTTTTACTTTCATTTTAGTGTCTCGTTAGTGTATTATTTCTTTGTACGCATTGACGAGATCCAGAGTGATGATTCAGCCCGAGTGTTCACTATGCAAGGAGGGACTCAAGGTTGCGGGCGCGCGCATCTCCTGCACCATCTTACAGAAAACAGCAAAAATAACAAAAATTTAATGTTAAAAAAGAGAAAAAAGTTTGATTAGCATATAATGACAATTCTACGCAGTCATGAGTTATAGCATGATTTGATTTGATTTATTTTATTTTATTTATTTTTTGGCTCGCCATAGAGTTGCACCGTGTATTTTGCACCTTTTCCCGCCCTCTTTATTTCTCCAAATTGTTCCCCCTCCCCGTCCCGCCTTCCCCGTTGTTATCAGGCAGTCTCTCTCTGATTCGCCTCTTCCCAGGGGCTTCCGATTGCAAACCGAATTGACTTCCCTGGGGCCCGGGCCTTTGGGGACCCGGCCGCCTGCAGCTCCACCGACCTTGCTGCACCCGGCCGCGCGGTGCAGATGCTCGATCCCCGCTGCTACCCTCCTAGGTGGGCGGGCGGGCTCCCCAGGACCCGCCATCCTTCCAAGCAGCTGCCAAAATCAGACCCTAAAATGTTGGCGCCAGGGAAATAGGGCTCTTTTCTCATTGACTCGTGTGCCCCCAAGGCGAACCATGAGATTTGCCCTATAATAGGAGCTAAAAAATATTTTGGGAAGGAACGAGTGAATATGAATGAATGAATGAATGAAACCAGTGACGTGATTTAACGACTCAGTCAGATAATAAAGGAAACCTTTGCTTAGTGTTTTATAGGCCATAACTTGGTGTTTTCCGAGTAGAGATTCTTGGTTTTTAATACTCAAAATTCCAGAAAGGAAGAAGGGAAGGAAGGCAGGCAGGCAGGAAGGAAAAATAAGAAGAAAGAAAGACAGACAGACGGAGAGAAAGAAAGAAAGAAAGAAAGAAAGAAAGAAAGATCGATCGATCTTCATTCTGACATATTGTAGTCGCTCTCTATATAAGAAGTGAATATATATTTACATTCCCCAAACACAACATTTTAAAAAGAAAATAGTACAGGAAGAATAACTTTCCAGATACAGTTTAGTAGAAGGTCAGATTCTAAAATGACCTTTTGGTTGGCTGTTAGGTGCCGTGGAGTTGGTGTCCAACTCATAGCGACCCTCATAGGGTTTTCAATGGCAGACTGTTCCGGGATTGCCTTGGGAGTGGATTGCCAGGCCCTTCTCCCATTTTTGGGGTGCTGGGAATTGACTTTGGGGCCTCAGAGACTGCAGTGCAGCGCTCTACCAACTGAGCAAAATCCCAGCCCCAACCTTGGAAAAGCCTAATTATTGTCAATGGAAAGGATGAGTCTTAGAGGAGCCCCTTAGAGTGTTTGCTGAAGCCCAGAGGCGCTCCCTGTCCTACTGTGGTGATTTCATCAGCAGTATGTGCTGGGCCACATCATTTCAAAGGCTTTGAAACTAGTGGCAGGGGTACTATGGCTCTCACTTCTAATTAGTCCCATTATCTCACAAAATCCTCTCCTCACCACGAGAAGAGCAAGGAGGAAGAGGAGGAGGAGAAAGTAGGATTTGGATGATATAATATATTACCAATCTCAATTGTGCTTAGCGAAAAGCACATACATTTTTGGAGACATCAAACCAAAAATCATCAATATAGAGATACAATGTTTAAAGAATATACGACGTTAAACACGGACCAGCTCCTCAATTTACATAGCTTTGCTGAATATTTATATTTTTTGAAAATAGTGGTTTTTTTCCTATAAATTTAATAAGTTTTACTAAAAGAATTTTGGGCTGGGATTTAGCTCAGTTGGTAGAGTACTGCGCTGCAGTCTCTGAGGTCCCAAGTTCAATTCCCAGCACCGCAAAAATGGGAGAAGGACCTGGCAATCCACTCCCAAGGCAATCCCGAAATAGTCAGCCATTGAAAACCCTATGAGGGTCGCTATGAGTCAGATACTGACTTGATGGCACCTAACAACAATAACAACAAAAGAATTTTGAAAAAGATGTATATAAAGAAAAAAATTCACACTTGACTATAGCTGAAATCATAGCCATCTATGCTATTTCTCTACTAAACATTATGACATGAGGGTTTTATTCTTAGATCTTCTTTTATTTCACTGTGCTCTCGCCAACACAGAGGCTTTCCCTCAGTACCTGAAAAGGATGCTAAGCACAGAGGACTGATGTGGTTCCCCTACAGATCTTTTTCCCACCTTATTCCTTATTGGACTTATGGGTATTGATTACACTTGCTGAGATCAAAATATGAGCCTAGCGTGAGGCACCATGTCCCACTCAGCCCTTGAACTTCTTTGTCTAGGAAACAGGGATTCTGTCTTCTGAGTTTCTGATTCACAGGTGGGTAATAACAGGAAGCTTAAAGTTTCCACAATTGAGAGGTTTGTACAGACTCCCAGTCTTGTTCTGAAATATTTGCTGCCTAGCAGTGAGAGAAAAACATTTTTTAAAAGTGATGTGGGACCAGAACTGCAAGGGATCATGAGATGCAGTGAGTCTGATAGGGGAACTCCCAAGCTGAGAAAGAGATTAAGAAAATTAATCACCAGAAGACATCAGACACTCAGGGGTGCTGGGACATGCATGCCCAAGGCCACGCAAAAGACACTGTTTGAGTCAGGATAAAAAGACACAAAAAACTCAAGGGGACATGGGGAAGGAAAGAAGTCCTGCACCCAGTGACTTAGCTTACATTTCTCACTGGCTGCGACTCGAGACCCTCAACATGCACTTGACAGAATCAAAACAGCTATAAGACGTTGCCTGCACGGTACTCAAACGAGCGTGTTGAGGCAAGAAAGGGACTGGGCTCCCTTAAGGCCAAAACGTACGTGACCTTTGAGTGTAACCTTAACAGCTCTCATCTCTCACCCCTAGGCCTGAACAAGGCACCTCCTAGGACACCTCAGGATTTCCTTTACAAAAAGAAATTCTTCAAGAAAAAAAAAAAAAAAAAAGGTAAGCCAGCTTGTGTTTTTAGTTAACTTTTAAACTTTACTTAATTTTTAAGCTTTGCTTACTCTTTGAACCTGGTTATAAATTACGCCCTTGAAACATCATAACTTCAAAAAATAAGCCACGAAATTATATAGATGGCTATTGCTAAAAGTCAGGCCCCCACGTGTCTGTCAGCTTGTCGTGCTATGAGGGCTTGCGTGTTGCCGTGATGTCAAAGCGATGCTACCAGTATCTCAGACACCAGCAGGGTTTCCATGGTGGACAGGTTTCAACTGAGCTTCCAAACTAAGACAGACTAGGCAGAAGGACCCGGCAGCCCACTCTCAAAGCAATTAGCCATTGAAAACCCTACGAATAGCAGAGAAATACTATCAGATATAGTGCCAGAAAATAAGCCCCCCAGGGCCTTGGCAGGCTAAGCACATACTGTGTTACTAAGCTGTGACCCCAGTCTCATCTCCCCATTTTGTGAAGCCACCAGGACTCAATCATGAGGTCTCCATTCTGATGGCCTTATCTAATCCTACGCACGTCCAAAAGGCCCCAGCTCCAAACATTATAGTCAGATTACATTTCCACCCTCTTAACCCATTAACACCTAGTGCCCTATTTATAGGGCATTCATTTTTAAAGAACCTAAGATGAAATTTGATGTTTTTTGCTCACAAGGATTCTAAGAACCATAAAAGACATTACATATTTGAAAAGTATAACAATATTCCAAAAATACAGAATTTGAGCATTAACAAGTTAATATCTCACGACGGAGATTGAATCCCAGCATGACTTTCAAAAAGACCAGCCCTATTCAAACCACAGCAACTATTGCAAAACTAGATATTTAGAATAAATTTGAATTAGAAGCAGCCACAAATAGTTTCTTGACCAAGGAGATTCTTTTACTTATTTATTTATTTATTTATTTATTTATTTATTTTTATTTTGAGACAGAGTTTCACTAAATTGCACAGGCTGCCTCTGGCCTCAGACTCAAGATCCTCACGCCTCAGCCTCCTGAGTCTCTGGAATCACAGGCACGTGCCACAGCACTCAGCTTAAGAAGGCTTTTTTTAATATGATAAATGTTAATTGAATCTTCAGGGATAGAAACTTATGTTTAGAAAACCAGTCAGTATTATTCTAGTTACTTTTTGAATATCTATTGACGATCTGTGTCTCACTCACGGGAAAACCCACAATAATGAAATCACATATTTTTCATTTTGTAGTGGGATTCAGTAATGGCCCAATTATGTTCTCTAGCAAAGGGTCTCTCTAATTAGTGGATAGAACTTACAGGGAACCTATGACCTTTTGTTCCTTCTTTTACTAATGGAAAAGCCCTTGTACTGTGTGAGGGTGGGCATAATGAGGCTCTGCTGCAACTCACTAAGTAGGGTAATAAATATATTCTGACTATTGTTGATTTTTCTGTGAAATAACCAGAAGACTATTCTGTTGACGTCAGCAGATGCTCAGTCTATGAGAGACTCAGCAATATTTTTTTTTTCCTTTAAACTTTTTGTCAAATAGAGATGAATGGGGTGATAGGAGATGTTCAGATAACCTTCTAGTAATCCTGCACTCAAACAAAAACAGGTAGAAAGACAAAAGGGGCAGGCGTAGGCTGGGTTTTGCTTCAAAAGGAAATGCAAACAATGTCAATTCCAAGGTTAACCTTTAAAAAAAGCTCAGAGTTAGAAATTACCCTCTGTATAATAAGCAAAAAAGGTTCAGAAATCTGGGGAAAAATAGAGATGTCATCAATTAAGATCAGAAGTTGAAAGAAAATGAGGAGCCCAGTTCAAGGCCTGGGGAAGAACCAGCAAAACAAGGGAAGACAAGGGAAGGGTGATTCATGCTCTTACATTCTCTTCCTAATGCCTCTCAAATTTCTCAGCTTTTCTGCATTCTTTCAGTACTGCCTCAGTCCCAAACCTCCATCATTCCTCCAGTGGACTTCTGCAATGAATCCCCAGCTATCTCCTGCCATGCACTCAGGAATATAGTGATTTTTAAAAACATACCAAAAAATAGTAATCTCCTACACTTCTGTCTCCAAACCCTCATGTGGCTTACATGCCCCCGCAATGGTCTAATAGCTTAGCATTTCTCAGTCCTAGAGAGTTTATCTCCAGAACGACAGAATCTGGACACATTTTTGACTCTCACACTGGGATGTGCTATTGATATCTGGTGGTTATGCTGCCAAATGTCCCTCAAAGGAGAGGACAAGCACTCACAAAAAGAATTATCTGACCCCAAATGTTAAGGATGCTGAGGCTGAGAAACACTGGATCCTAGGTCCTTCCTATACTTAACTTCTCCTTGGACTAGTCTCTCCCTGACCTATGCTCAGGGAAGATGGATTTCTTTTAGTTTTACAAATTTTCTATCTTTTCTACCACAGATCCATGTCATTTCCTCTGAAGGCTATGGGTTTTTTCCCAATGACTCTTCCTACTTCTCATCTAAATGTCACCATAAAAGTCCCTTCCTCAGGGAAACCTTGTCAACTGTCCACTCTGCTTCTTATATACTTATAATCACTGTTAGGATTGTCTGAAATCATGGGTAGGTGTGTGACATGAAAGTTTTAATGGTCCTTGTTGGCAGCTAGCCAATGGGAGAGGGCTGTGGTGGACACCAGCTCTGGAAGGGTCCAAGTGGACAAGTGATTAAGTTTTCTTCTGCTAGATCAAGTCTGCTGTTGATGTGCTCTACAGCACTTTTCATTTTTTTCGCTGTGTTTATCAGCTCCAGGAATTCTGTTTGGTTTTATTATTACCATCTCACTCTCTATTCAATTTCTCCTTCTGGTCACGTACTGATTTCCTCATTTTGTTGAACCACCCCTCTATGTTTTCTTGGAGTTTGCTGAGTGTCCTTTAAATAGTTATTTTGAATTCATTGTCAATCAATTCACAGATCTCCATTTCTTCAGGGTCAGTTATAGGGGCCTTATTTTGTCTACTTGGTATCGTCAATTCCCCTGATTGTTCCTGATCATTGTGGTCATGTGTCACTGCCTGCATATTTTTAGAAGTAAATGCTTATTCCAGATATACAAACTGGCTTTGTCTGGAAAAGCCCTCAGACAAGTATGATGCTTCCTGCTTAGTTAATGCCTTATGACCCCAACTGATAAGAATTAGTTAAATTCAGGCAGGTTCAGGGAAATGAGGCCTGGCAATAGGGAACTTCTGAGACAGAATGGTCACCAAGCAACCAAGTAGGTCAAATAAGTTTTGGTCAGACCACAAGTTCCACTGTGCTAAATGCCATTTTTCAAAGGAGACAGGTCACAACTTGGTCAATAGGCACCAGACCAAGTCCCACTCGTGTAAGAAAAACAAGTCCCACGACCTGGCCTGCCATCAGCCAGCTAATCAATCTCTAGGTAGAGACAATAGGACCAACTGCCCTGTAGCTCTACTGGGCCAACATACAGGTGCGTGCAACTGAGGACCAATCAGCGAAAACTAGTTCAGAAAGTCCAGCCCAAAGAGCCATAAAAGCTCCAGAGAAATAGCCACACCCCAGCTACCCAGTCAGACAAAGTCTTTATTTTCTCAATTAACTTTTCATGTTCTTCCGTGCCTTTGCTACCTGTACATTTATTCCTGGGTCTGTGGACCCCAGGGCCCAGTGCCCAGCACCTAAGTAGAAACTCTGGTCTCACTACTACAACTAAAATGTTTTTTAAGAGAGCAATTTATAAGAATTACAAGTGTGTGCCTGTAATTCTAGTGACTGGAGAGGCAGAGGCAGGAGGATCACAAGTTAGAGACTGGAGGCAACCTTTGTAATTTAGGGAGACCCTGTCTCAAGACAGACAATTAAAAAAAATGGAAAATGGGCTAAGGGTGCAGTTCAGTGGTAGAGCACTTGGAAAGTATATGCAAGGCCCTGGGTTCAGTACCTCAGTAGTGAAAAAAAAAATAGGAACATTTTACACAAAATACATTTCTAGGCATCAGAAATTGTTTTCTTCTACTGTCTTTGTGAACTAGAGATCTGAATGCCGGGAAAGCCCAGAACAGCAACATTCAGATTGATAGGGAAAGCACTGGGCAAACAGTTCCCGCTCCCCGGTGTCTTCATTTCTGTTCCATTCAGTTTCCTGCATTACAAGCCTGTCATTGTCTTTCATGTATGGACACATAACTCTATTTACACCATTCAGTTTAAATACTAATGCCAGTAATTAGAAAGAAATGTTCCTTTCCAAATTATAGACTTAATGATTCCCTTCCAGAGCACAATGCAAGCACAGTGGGACCTGGAATCTGAAAAAGCTGTCCAGGCTGCCCCTGCAGTCAACCCTGGCACTCAGATTTTAGAAAGTCTTTTCTCTGTGTCTTGAGGACTACCGTCTCAAGCCTCACTTTGCATTCTTTATTTGTATGTGCTAGCCTTTTTATTGCAAATAGGGCTCTAAATCTTACTTTAGAAATGGATATTGCACTGTTAGCGAGTGGATGTGCAGGAGAAGCTATCAATAATGTTAGTTATGAAAACCTGATCATAAGTGTTTTTAGTCCATTAGCCATCTCGCTTTATTTATATCCCCTTTCAGGCAGGATTTGAAGCCAATATTCAAAAGATGAAGTTTGGATGAAGAGCAACCCTTGAGGATATAAAACACTGTCACATTTTTTCATCCTGGAAAATATTTCTTCCTTCTATTATTTCTTTAAACAGCCCCTAATAATAAGTAACCCCTAGGGGAATAAGCCCTGAGAAATAAGGACGGGGCTAAGGCTAGGTACCGTTTAATATCTATCTACCTACTTACCTAACCTCTTTCTATCATTACATGTAATTTCTTTTAAATTTAAAAAATTAATTACGATGCCTCTGATAAATGTACCTATCGGCAGCAATGACACATTTTGCTCTGTTTCAGTCCCTAACAGAAATTTGGCTCATGATTTATTAATAAAATTCCCCTTTGCTCTTATTTCCTGTCTTATCTTCCAAATAGCATGCAAGATGAACAGTTAAACCTGCAAAGACATCCTGTGCCTTTTTTTTTCCCTGTAGTGTAGGTGGCTGTCAACTGCTGAGGTCGCTGATGTGTGGCTACGGATGGGATGTCTCTGAGAAGCCAGGGATTCATCCTGCCGCAGTGAGAAGCGTGGAAATGTCAGCCACTGCCTTCTCTCAGTGTAGCAGGTAGCAGGACCATGGAAATCTCACCCAGGGCTTTGCTCATAATTTCATAACTCCCAAGGAGAAGGAGGAGAGAAAATAACACTGTCGAGGAGAAAGGATGCCTTGAATAATCTTCCTTCGACACCATAATAAAGCCCATCATAATAGAAATGCAAAGGAGAGTGTATTTTCTGGAGTAGGTTAATAGGCATTTGGGGGGTCTTTTAAGAAGAGAATCAAATGTTTGGCTTAATGTGTGAAAACAGTCAGTGGTACTGTACCTCTGTGTTGGGCCAAATGCCTCCTTTGAGCTCTGCACTTAACAGGGAGCCTCTGACTTCTACATTAATTTCCATTAATGAGAATGCAGAGACCAGGCTTTAAATCTCTTTGCAGACCCCAAAGAAAGCGCCTAGCAGCTCCGTCCATCACCTAGCCCTGCTCTGTGGAATCATTTCTAATTGAATGTTAAGATCAAAGCTTAAGTTTATAAGAAAGAAAAACAAGTGCAGATAAATAGTTATTATCTGACATCCTTATGAAAATTCATGACCTATAGTTTTATCAGAGGCCTTATAAGAATTCTAATTGTGAAGTATGCGGCGCTATTAAAGGGCTGGTACGCTCCGGTCTCTTGATAAGAAGTGAGTTAAATAATTGTCCTGTTTAACTTATGCTTGTTAACCTTTAAGGTCAACTAGTTTGAACATACGTTTAATGAAATCCTAGAGCCAGAATTTATGGTACTGCAGCTGAATGTTAAATTGGACAATTTACATAAGCAGGACATTAACCTTCTGAGCACTAAATAGCATTTTAGCACTTAGCCACTGGGGACAATAAGGGACGTGTTCTATATATTTGTGATTAGCTTGCCTGGAAACTCTCATGGTGACCAATTGCCCCACCAAGTTTAGCAGCATAATTAAATGAATGGACTCGGCCTAAGTAAATTATCAGTGCTGTGTACAAAATATCATTATAGTCCAAAGGAAAAAAAAGACATGAATAATTTAATAATACATGACTAATTTATCAACGCTAAGTGACTTCAAGGAGGCTCTTTGTACTTCATTGTTTTAAATTTGATATTTGATTTACGGTCTAGGTGGTTAGAACTGAACCGATTCTATCCCTTACCAAAAATATATGGAACCTAGAGACTTTATTTTGTTTTGTTGATTTATTTATGTTGAGGAGAAAAGAGTGGTCTTTTCTGCCTTGGTGGTATTACCGAATCCCCACTACTGTGCACTGAGGAGCAGGTTAACTAGTAATCCATCGTGATCCAATGCGTGCAGTCCCCAGGACTCGGTAGTCTTACTGAGGGGAGGGCACTAACCCCTGAGTTGTTCATAAACCCAGCTTGTGACACAGAAGCAATTATCATTATGGTTTGGAAGGGTCAAGCACCAGAGAAAGCAATTTGCGCTTCACCTAGGAAGGCTCCCGCTGACTGTGGATGATCAGTCAGTCCGCTGGGCTGACGGCTGCACTTAGTACTGTAGACCCAGTCCAGTGTTAGGGTGGCCTGAGCTGTAATGGCCCAGCATGTATTTGGGGGAATAGTATGCTACCCTGAATCAGCTGGGGACCTCGGCCCCTAGACTAACAAGGTCAGCTGGACCGGATTTCAATCATGGCAGCCATAGTCCTTCTCTTCCCAGGAGGCCCTGGTTTCTACTCCTTGTGGTTCCCTTTCAATCCAACTCTTCCATCTCCCTTTCTTCTTGAGAAACCCTTTGGATGATGTTGAGCCCTTTCATAGCTTCCCTTGCCATTTTGTTTAGTTATTATTTTTAAAATTTTCTATATTTCACTGATGCCTTATTTACCCTTTTAAAAAATTTATCTATTACCTATTTTGAATTTTATTTATTTAACTTTTTAAATTAGTAATTTTTAAAGTACAATGTAGTGGGTTTCATTATGACATCTTCATACAAGCATTTCATTGTACAAGTCACGATGCTGAGTCCCTGACCCGTCATTGATTCAGTTCTCAGACTTTCTTCTCTCCCTTCCCCCTTTTCATCAAAGGAATAAGATTGTTTCTCCTTGTCTTACAAAGTGCCCTCTCTGATTTACCTTTTACTACCAAGACTCGCCCAAGACTGTCTCCAAATAAATATTTTGCCCTTCATTCAATGACAAATATTGTCACAGCTGGTTACAAGACAATCGGACTGTAGAACCAAATGAAGTGGCTAGTTTGCAGTTATTTGGTTGATCTGTGTGATGTGGCAAATCTACCTATTATGCCTGTCTCACCAATAAACAATGAAAACAATAATCATAATTCCTTCCAGTTTTACACTTGGGAGCAAATTTTACTATACTATGGAATCTGATTCATAAGTGCTCATGAGAGATAAGGTAGATACTATTATATCAATTTTCCTCCAGAAGAAATTGTGACTAGGAGATTAAACCCTGCTGCAAAGAAACCCAGCAAGAGTGTCAGAGTCACATTTTATGGCTGGGGAGTTGGATGCAAGGCCTCAAGTGCTCAGTCCCTGAGCTGCATCCCCAGCCTATATGTAACTTTTTATTTTGAGACAGGATCAGGCTCCTTTGGCTTCAAACTTGTGATCCTTTTGCCTCCATCATCTGCCTTCTCACCTGTCTGCCGGAGGCCTCTAACAAATGCCTGTGTACTGTGGAAATGCAAAGTCACCAGAAGATGAGCCAGATCAAGGGCAGAAGAAAGCTCCTGGGCCTAATTTTGCTTTCAGAACCCCATAGATATAATATGCAAATTCGCTAATAGTTTGGACTGGTAAAACCAACATTCCTCTCAAGTATGTTTGATACTTGAGAGTTAATTCCTCTAAAACACCCATAAGTTTAGTTTCTGGACAACAGAGGTCATAAGGTGGTAATTTTGCCTTTGCCCCTTCCTTTCCTTCGTGATACACTTTCTTGAGAATACAGCTATTAAGTTAAAAATTTGAGAATGATTAGGTATAGATAACAACTATTGCAACAGGTGCCCAATAACCATTTGGGAAGCCACAGGCCCCCCTAACAGTTATGATGGTCATCCACTTAGAGGTCATGAACTTTTTCCCTTTAGCCATATTGGTTTCCAGAAATTTTAAGAACATTGGTTTTAGAACACTCTTCAGAGGAATGGAAATGATTTGTTGCTGTTGCTAGGTGCTGTCAAATCAGGACTGACTCATAGCGACCCAATGAAAAGTTGGCTGATTTTTTGGGGGGTGGGGGATTGCTTCAGGACTCGATTGCCACGTCCTTCTCCAGGAAATTATTCAGTGACCCCTTTCTTATTTGTCTGTATAATATCAGCTACAGCACCTTTTCAGTTGACATTCAATGCCTCAGCAAAGCAACTTGCCTTGTCTTTATTTTGTCTGTTGCCTTCCCTGCATTTTCTTTCTTTCCTTTGCTTGGAATAAATTATTTGGTTGGGCAAGGGTTAATCTTACATTAGTTCTAATCAACATCTGGGTAGAAATATATACAAGCAATTTTTTCTTTTGTCTAACAAGACAAACTCAAAGAATTTGAAAAATGATAATGTTGGTACATTCGTCTGCAAAGATTGGAAGCATTCTTTCAACTTCGAGGCAACCGTCACCCACTTTGCGAGGAACGCGAGTCTCGTTAACTGAAGGGAGAAGAAATTTTCCTGACGTGTTTTCCACCCAGCCCTCTTCAAGATAATTTCTTTCATTGCTTTGGTAAGTCGATCACACTAACATGCACTGGTTCTTTGGTGCCTGCCTTGGGCTAAATCGAGCAGGTGACAAAAGCCCTTTCAAGTTGTCAGGTATTAATGTAAAATACCCCTAGACCTCGCTGCTTATTCATCTTCATCTCGTTGACTAATGCTTTCCCCATGTTGTTACATGTTGGTAAATTAAAGGAACCTTCCAGACAGTTCTGTCAACAGTTTACTAAAATGTACCTCATTAGTGAGGTTGAGCTGACACAGGAGTGTAATTTAATCCTATTGAATTATCACTCAAAAATACCTAAGTGCCTGGTTTTTATACACCGGATGGAAGGTGTGCTGCCCACATTGTCACATTTCCAGCTGATGAGAGGGGAAACAAGAGAGAAATATGCTGTGTCCCTCGGTCCCCCATACCCCCCTCAATGCAGGGGGACATTATGTCAACCCCGAACAGGGTATTACATTTCACTGTAGATCAAAAATAACCCATGGAGCTAAATATAACCTAAAGGAAATTTTAAAAAACTATACATACATAGATATACAAAGAGGAACAAACAGGCTCATCCAAGAAGGAAAATATAAGCAGAATAGAAAGAAGGGGGATGGAGACTAGCGTGGGGAGCAAAGATTGTGGAAGGGGGGATGGGGAGGAGAAATAATACAGAGGGATGAATGGGGAGAGGACAAGCTCAAATTATATGATGCAACTACATAAATACTTGGGAAAACAGGGGGCTATAATGCATAATTGCATGTGATTTTTACCACATAATAATCAAAGGGCTCCATAAATTATGTGAGTTGGTGAAAAATGATGTAATAGGTGCACAACAGAAATAGCAAAAGCATAATTACTCTGTACCTCACTAACATTTCTTAATTAAAAAGAAAAGGAAAGAAAATACAGCCTCAAAGTCACTGGGAATCTGGTGAAATTCACAATCGGTACTGATATCCTTGACAAATTGTCACTACTGCTTAGTGTCTCCATCATGAAGTTAATAATGAAGAGTCAATTTCTTTTGAAATTGCTCAGCAAAGAAGAATGGAAATGCCTCCTAGTCCCTTGTGTATTGTTGAGAGGATGTGGCAAATAAAGGGACACCTGGAAGTTGTTCAATCATGGAAAAAAACCAAACAACTCATGAATCATTTTGTTTTTCAAATTCAAAATGAATGGAGCAAATGCTGCCTGCTCTCTTCTACTTCCCTGTCCACAAACAAAAGAAATCAGTGATCTATGAAGCCCATTTGAATGAGAAGTTCAGCTTCTCTAATGCTGACAGAATGCTTTCTTGTGAGATATTTGTGAACTTCTATAAGTCATAGCATGTTTTGTAATTGTGTCCGCGTTGCAATTTTTGTAGTATTTGGAGGTGCGCTGTGTCGCGAAAGATAAGAACTTATCATAGAACTGAACACAGACTGCATTATGTTGAGGAGGAACCTCTCATTAATCTTTCTTTTCTAGAACACATTTGGAACTGTGTCCTCGGTTATTCAGATAATCATGATGATATGGTCAACATATGAGCGTCTACATGTTATGACTTGTTAACTTGATTTGCCAAGCTTAAACAGACTGAGGAGCCCTTTTAGTAGCTAAAGACAAATAGGCAAAAAGTATATAGATAAACCTAGAAAAAGTCAGCCTGACGTATTCTAGATGTAATAGTAAGTTTTTATTATTTTGTGTGTGCTTAATAAATGCCAACTCCTACATTACATATTTTACATGGCGAAGTTTTTTTTTTTTTTTCATTTTTCTCAAGAAGTCTGTGATTTGGCCTTATTCTGATCACCATTTTTATAGCTGAGAAAACTAATACTGCCATGCACCATGATGAATTCCTATAATCCCAGAAACTTGTGAGGCTGACGCAGGAGGATCTTGAGGCCAGAGGCAGCCTCTTAATGTGAGACTTAATGTGCAACTTAATGTGAGACCCTATCTCAAAATAAAACATAAAGATGGGGTGGAGGGTGCAGCTCAGTGGTGGAGCACTTGCCTAGCATGTGCAAAGCCCTGGGTTCAATGCCCTAGAATGACAACAACAACACAAAAGGCTAAAATTGAGAAAGTGTAGGATTATATAGCTCATAAATGGCAGAAACAGAATTCAAACCCAGAGCCATCCACTTCACAGTGGTGCCGCACTGTGGTGACAGCTGTGAAGTCACAGAGTCAGTGTGACAGCTTGATCAGAAGTCCTGGGTGCCTAACGTGCCACGATGGTTCTCCACACTGAGTGTCAGCAACCCCACAATGCTAGCTCTGTTGCTGGCGTTTGGCTCCCCATTTATTATGTTCCTAGACTGTCATGGCAGATTAGCTGTCATACTAGAGTGGGACATTTGTGCACTGTGACACAGGTCATTCAATAATGAAATAGGGTCCTGGAGCCTTTGGAGGTCTGGCTGGTGCCTTTGCAAGAGCCCACCTGACCTTGCCTGCATCTTGTGCTTGTATGGACATGAAGACTGTAAATTATATGGATGCTTTCTCAGCCCTCTTCCCTTCCTGCAAACTCTCTCCACTGACCCTCCATGTACCTGTCAGGCTCCACCAAAGATGCACTAAATTCTAAATGGTGGAGAATTGACTCTGCATATCAGCTGGCTGAGAAAAAGGAGCCTGGCATTCTTACTCAGGTGGCAGATGGCAGCCAACCTGGACTGAGCAATAAAAAGGGGTGTGCTTGGGAGAGTGATCTCAGAAAGAACATCAATTTTTATGTTCATTTTTTTCCCCTAAAAGTAAAGCAAAGGAATCGCACTCAGAGTAATGCCAGTGCACTTCTTCTTGCTAATTCTCCCAGGAAATGAAGCCTATAAGCAACCTCTGAGATTGCCCAACATGCATAACTGGTAATGACCTTAATATCTATTTTACATGGAGACACACAGACACGGGCCATGGATACCCTTTGGTCATTTTAACTAGATCTTGAAACCTTATTTGGGAAGTAGCAAAGAGGGTGGAGATCCTGGGTCAGGAATCTAAATTCTGGTCCCACCACTATTGACTAAGCACAAAATATAATTTAAAGTCCATGTCCAGTGACCCAATGATATAAAAATATATTTGACTCTACAAAAAATTACTAGCATACTGTCATCCCCTTTTGGGACATGTTATTACATGTCATGGTATAGAAATAGAGACTGAGAATATAGGATCAAGAATATAGATAAAGTGATCACAAGCTCTGTAAGTGAAGAAATAAGTTGTTAAACTTTTTCAAGATGGCAGAGGGAAAAATTTATGCTGTGAAAGTGATGCCACATTGTCACTGCCTGCTGCAAATCACACTGAGCCACGCCACCTTTAGTTGGAAAATGGTTGCAATTTTCAGATTTTGTATTCTACTCTTTTGATAAAAGTTGGTATGCTCTTGCTAGGAACTTGGTAATAGAAATAAGAACAAATGATGGGGTGAGTTTTGGATGACTGACAAGAGTTGGTGCATCCATGTCATTTCCCTCCATGGCTCTTCTTGTTTTATGATGTTCCTTAATAAACCACGTACAAATTACATGCACATAAGCATCCATCCATCATTCATCCATTTATAAAGGGGACATTGTTGTTGTTGTTGTTGTTGTTGTTGCTGTTGTTGTTGTTGTTGTTAGGTGCTGTCAAGTTGGTGTCTGACTCATAGCAACTCTATGTATAACAGAAGGAAACACTCCCCAATACTGTGCCATGCCCAGTACTATGTCAGTGCTTCTCTGCTATTCATAGGGTTTTCAGCGGTGGATTGTTTTAGGAGTGAGTTCTGTGGGGTCCTTTTCCCAAGCATACAGTATCTGGTGTTCCCAGATGTTTGCCCACCCAAGTATTAACCAGGCAGGACCCTGCTTAATTTCTGAGATCTGACAGGATCTGACACCACAGTGGTACAGCTGTAGGCAATATTTTATGTACCAGACAGATATATATCCAGATGAACAATGTCCAATAGAAACTAAATGGCAGCCACATATGGAATCTTAAATTTTCCAACAGCCATGTTGAAAAAAGTAAAAAACAGATGGAATTTCTCAATTTTATTTTATTTAACCCATGTGTCTAAGGGCAGAGGTTTTTAGCTTAGTTGGTAAAGTGCTGCCCTGAAATCCTGAGTTCAATCCTCAGCACCACAAAATCAGGAGAAGGACCTGGCAGTTCACTCCTATAACAATCCCATATGTGGTGTGGCTGTAAACATTGTATCTTTAGTGAGTATGAAATGAAGTGAAATGAAGTTAAGCAAAACCTTAATCATAAATAAACACTGATGCAGTTAGCTACATTGTAATTAACTGGTATATTACACTGTATCAGCTACACGAATACATTACACTGTCAATTGCACTGATACAGTTAATTTATTCCAGTCTTGCACACCAAATGGCACTGACCTAAAAGTTCCTTGCCAAATTTCCATTTTATAACCTGCTATCAAAATAAAGGATTTTAAGATAACTTTTAAATTAATGATATTAATTAAATCTGAGAAAAAAAATCCAAGACTTGCATTTAACCCAATAACTATTTGTTGTTGTTGATTTGTTGGATAGCTACAAGGTATATTTGGGAGAGTAATGATCAGATCATCTATTCTTAAAGCTCATACCCAATCCCTGTTCATTTTCAATTGGAGTAATATGGAAGGAATAGTAGTTTTCTTCTTGTCTACATTATTACATATATCTTGTTTGCATTTTCAGATATAGTTAATGATTTGATGTCATGGACTTCCTACAAAAGAATTGACTTAGTAAGGAAAGAATGCATCTGTTCTTTTTGTATCTTTCAGAATCATTGGAACGGAATCGTTTGAAAGCTGTTTTCTAGAATGCTTCAATGATGGTTGGGTGAATTCCTAATTAGGATGATTTTCTACTCTCTCGTTTACTGTTTTACTTAAATATAACCACTGTCCATTATCTTATAAATATATAATGAGTAGTTTTATGTAACTACATATTCATGTGGTATATTCAAGTTTTAATCTTTTGTTTTAAAATAAACAAACAGAATTTGCCAGAGGAAAGGAAAAGACAAGCAGGAAAAAAATGGCCTATGATCATTAGTGTAAATCCCGTTTTCTGCACATTATAGGGAATTAGTCACTTTTTAGAAAGAGCTTTTAATTGCTTAATCTAAGTAATGTGGGCAATGGCATACGTATTTTATTTTAGGGTCTATCTAGCCCACTCAGAAAATGTAATGGACCTCATTTTCATTTAGTATAGGTCTGTGCAGTTCCTAAAACATCTAAATGGCTATTAATTTAATCAGGTAATTTAACTATAGCTCTAGAAAAGGCCACCAGCTAGTTGTCAAGCAATGATTATGAGGATGACATTTCTATCCCATGATGCCAGAGGCAGACTTTGATACATCATTTTCTTTTTGAAGGTTAAACTCAGATAACCTGCCTTTGGCATTTAATTAGCTACATATTAAACACTCTTTTAATAATAAAATGATTAAAATTTTTATTGCTTCTCAAATGAGGCCCTTTTAGATAGATTTAATGACTTGGTTAAAGCTCTGTAGTTTGTGAACCAAACCTTACTTAGACCAGTATGTAGTAATGATATGCTTTACAGCCTGCAAAATCTGTATTTTATTCAAATGATGGCTATAATCATTTTGGATAAAACTTATAATGTGTTCTTCTGTATTTTTAAGTCTAACTGTTAAATGTCATTGGAAAGTAACCAGAAACACATTAATTCAAAATTTCCAGGAATTACCAAGTTTAAGATTCATAAAGAGACTGTGAAGTTTGTTCAATGGGCTGAATCTTATGTACGAATTGTTTACCCCTTGAAAAATCATTTCCCATCATTAGAGACTTGGAAAAAAAAAAGAAAACTATTGTAAAAATGATGGAGAAGTTGAGAAGACTGCAAATCTCCATTCATATTTTCAGTTAATGTTAGCTCTTTAGTGAAAATGGTTATCAAGAGGCATTTTGTTGTTCATCCTTAGCATAAATTGAAATAGAGGGCAAAAAAAAATCTGTAAAATATGATTGAAGAGAGAATTCTGTTGCCTAAACAGGGAGTAAATATTACCTGAAGGTAAGTGATCATTTTACTCTTCTTTCGGCCTTAATTTTTGAAAATATTATTTAAATGTGCACAGGTTTTAAGTGTGCTACAGTTTGGATCTTAAATGTTCCCCAAATGTCCATTTATTAAAGACTTGTTCTTCAGCGTGGTACTGCTGAGAAGGGGTGGAATCTTTAAGGGGCAGGGCTTAGAGGTAAATCTTTAGGCCACTCAGGTGTGGGCTTGAAGGGGACAGTGAACTCTGGCCTCTTCCTATTTTTTGCTTCCTGGCCATGAGGTGACCAGTGTTGCTCTGCTATGTACTCCTGCCACATTAGGTACTGCCCTCCAACAAGCCAAAACCCAACAGAACCAGCTGATCATGGGCTGAAACTTCTAACACTGGGAGTTCAATAAACCTTTTTTCTTTGTAAGTTGATAACCTCAGATATTTGCTATAGTAATGGAAAGCTGACTAGCATAAAATGCTCAGTTCAAGGACAGTTTTCAAAAATATATTCCCAGATAACCACCACCACATTCAAGCTATAGAACAATTAATCCCTAAGATCACCTCATGTTTTTCTAGACAGTGTGTTACACCCCAGTTCAATTCTGATTTCTGTCATCCTATTTTAGTCTTACTTGTTCTAGCACATCATGTAGACTTAATCATGCAGTGTGCACATTGCTTTTGCTTGTTACATTTTTTTAGAATTATGCAAGTTTTTACATACATCAATACTTTGTCCATTTTCCTTGCTATGTAGTATTCCATTGTGTGACTATATCACAATTGTTTATCCACCTGTTGATAGAGACTCGGGGTGTTTCCAATAGTTTACTATCACTAATAACACTATGAACACTCTTTTGTAATTCTTATTTTGAACATATGCTTTCATTACTCTTGAGTAAATATCTAAGAGGAATTACTGTGTCATTATATGACTTGTAGGTTAAAATTTAGGAGAAAGGCCAACACCTTCACTTTTGATGGAATTGTCAAAGAGCCTGCATCTGTTTCTTTTAGCTTGGAAAGGGAAACACTCTCAATGAACCATATTCATTTCAATTAGTGATGCAAAGGTGTTTTGAATTTTAATGGTGATTTCTTTCTGCCTATATAAGTAGAAATCTCTTTGGTAGTTTGATAGAGAGATTCTCCTCTCCCTCTGTATCAACAGATTAGTGCTTTTAATCCAGGCTTAAGGAAACATGAGCTCTATGCGATTTTGATTAGTAAAGAAAATAAGGGAAAACAATAGATATACAAATTGGTAATCAAATTACAATGACATTTACGCTGTTTTTATTTTACTATATATTCTTATAAAATGAAGAAGTAAACATCTATATAGATAGTTTTATACATCAAAATTTTTTCTTAGCATAAATTTCTATAACTAGAACTCTAAAACTAATGAATATTTGTAATAAACATTTCTATTAGGCAAAGTGTTTTTCTATTAGGAGCAGGGATATTTGAGAATATTCTATTAATCCTAGTGAGTACGTTTTTAAACTTTTTTTGTACTTGGGGGTCGAACCTAGGGTCTTACATGTACTTTGCAAGAGGTCTCCCACTGCACTGCACACTTTGCTCATTGTTTTTCCTTATTTGGGTCAAGGTCTTGCTGAATGATGCAGGCTGCCTCTGGCCTCGAACTTGCCATCCTCTTGGCTCTGCATCCTGAGTCACTGGGATTACAGGTGTGCACCACTGCTCATAGCATCCTTTCAATTTTTAATGAAGGCCTTTTTTAACTGAGTAGACACATTTTGAGAACTTCTGTGATCTATACAAATATTCTCAGCCTTGATTTTGTGAAAAGAAATGCATGACAGTCTGGCTCTACCAGCTGACAGGAGATTCCTGATTCCATAGGTCCTTGATCTTTAGATTAGCCTAAGAAAATTGATGGGCTGGGATTTAGCTCAGTTGGTAGAGCACTGCACTGCAGTCTCTAAGGTCCTGAGTTCAATTCCCAGCACCGCAAAAAATGGGAGAAGGACCTGGCAATCCACTCCCAAGGCAATCCCAAAACAGTCAGCCATTGAAAACCCTATGAGGGTTGCTATGAGTCAGATACTGACTCAACGCACCTAACAACAACAACAACAACAAGAAAATTGACTTGTGTCCTGCCCAATCTAAATTTACTTAATTTACTGAGGAGAGGTTTATCATATAACAGTATCTGCTTATTACCAAGCTGGTTCCACACGTCACTTGCATATTTGACAGGGCACAGCTTGTCTATCAGATAAAGAAGTAGCTTCTCCAATCCTGTCTTGGCTGAGATAACTTGCTTTGTATTCTAGCATCTCTCTTTTGGGCCAGTTCAACTTGCCTGTAAGCTATAAATCAACTTGAGAAAATATGTTTCTGTACAAGTCCACAGGAAGGAAAACACAGACTTGATTTCCTCAGAGTGTCTTCAGGATCTCTCTCTGGGACAAAGCTGGGTAGATTTGTTATCCAGGGGAACAGGAGTACCATTAGTGCCGTTATGTGAATAAACTCCAGGCAACAAACATTCCCAAGCAGGGACTCGGGTTCTGGTAAGATAGGAGCCAAATGTGGATTTAATGACTAAGTACGTATTTTTAGATTCCAGTGTGACATCTATAAATTGGAGATGTTTATTAACTTTAAAATGAAATATTTATCTATTGAAGTGATTGATTTGATTTGCATATGGCTTAGAGTTTCAAGTAAACAAAATTGTTGTAGCTATTTAATGTGAACTTTGGGATTGCTTAAATGAGTTATAATATATCCATATAATGGAATATGCTTCCAGCATTAGTGATAGGGTCTAGGGAATATTTATAGACATGTAAAGATGTTCGCAATGCACTCTTTTTTTTCTTTTTCTTTTTCTTTGCAGTACTGGGGGTTGAACCCAGGGCCTCAGAATTGCATGCTTTGCAGGTGCTGGACCACTGAGCTGCGCCCCAGCCCTTTTTTTTTTTTTTTTTTTTTTTTTTACTTTTTGAGACAGGGTCTCACTAAATTACGCAGACTGCCTGTGGTCTCAAACTAGCGATCCTCCTGCCTCTGCCTCCTGAGTCTCTGGGATTACAGGTGTGCACCACTGTGCCTGGCTCCACAACCCATTCTTAAGTGAAAATAAAGAAACTTAAAAAACAATATACTATGCTCCTGAGCTTTAGAAAAATGCCTATCAAAGGACCAGAGTATTATTGATTTCTAATTTAAGGTGATAGGAAATGGGAATTTTATGATTCTGTGAATTTTTATTCTATTGATTTATGTGTTATTTATGTATTATTATTATTGTTATTATTATGTGGTATTGGAGATTGAACTGAGGCCCTGGCTCATGCTAGGCAAGCATTCTACCACTGAGCTGCATCTCCAGCCCTTGTTTCTTTTAGGCAAGGTCTAGTTCTCTAGCCCAGGTTAGTCTTGAACTTGCAATTCTCCTGCCTCAGCCTAGCAAGTGCTGGGATTACAGGCGTGTGCCACTTTAAAATTTTTTTATGCAATTGAAATATATCACCTATGAAAGAGATGTTGAACCAAGCTATGATACACAAATGCAATGAATATTATAGTTATTTTTGTTGACATGCTTGTTTGTGAACATGAAAAATTAGTTCAAAATAGAATGGATTACTCATTGGACAATGACTGCAACTTTTTGAGTACAACCACATGTGAGGTGCTAACTGTATAATATTGAAAATTTTACAGTAGATATTGCTATTCTTATTTTATGGATGATGTACCTGATTTTGGAGATGTTAAATGACTTGTACAAATCCATATAGCTGGTAATAACAGAGCAAGGACTCAAACTTGAGTCTCACTTTACCATTACAAACCTGCCCTCTCAAGATCAGAACTAGAGAAAACTACCTTTCCATTGTCTCAAGCAATAAATGGCAGATCTCTGGTTTGAACTTGATCCTTGCTGACTCCAAAGGCCAAGTTTTTTTCTATTAAGCTATTCTGTCCTCACATTGGCTCTCATTTTATTGGCCAAATTAAGTCATGGACAAGTATAGAGTGAATGTGGGAGTGGACTAATTTTTGATTCCTTCGGGGCTACTGATGCATAACCTATCTCCTTCAGCATAGGCTGGGATAACAAAAATACCTCATACCGTACTTTGGGTACCTGCAGCCATACCACTGTGATGTCCGATCCTGTCAGATCTTGGAAGCTAAGCAGGGTCAGGCCTGGTTAGTCCTTGGATGGGAGACCACCTGGGAACACCAGGTGCTGTAGGCTTGAGAGACAAACCCAGCAACCCACTCCCCAAAATCAATCCACCATTGAAAACCTATGAATAGCAGAGAAGCACTGACAATAGTGTTTTGTCTGTTGTGCTTAGGGTCGCAGACACGGACTCATTGGCACCTCACAACAAGAACCATAATAAGGGCAGCTTTCTCATGGATCTGGTGGCTGGAAATCAGAGATCCAGGTGCCAGCATAGTCAGATTCTTGGTAAAGGCCCTCTTCCTGGCTTCTTCCCCATGTATCCTTACTTGGAAGAGAGGAAGAGGTGGGGAGAGGTCTCACCTACCTCTTTTTATGTTGTTGTTGTCGTTAGCTGCCCTGGAATCAGGTCCAAGTCAGAGCAACCCTATGTGCAAATAGAGTTTTCAATGGTTGATTGCTTTGGTAGTGGGCTGCCAGGTCCTTCTCCCAAGCCTACAGCACATGGTGTTCCCAAGCAGTCTCTCACAGTGCTGGGGATTGAACCCAGGATCTCAGAGAACACAGAGCTGCACTCTACCAACTGAGCTCAACCCCACCCCATCTCTCTCTCTCTCTCTCTCTCTCTCTCTCTCTCTCTCTCCTCTCTCTCTCTTTATAAGGGCTCCTATGTCATTCATGCAGGCTCTACTTTCATGCCTAATTCCCCCTGCAAGGCTTTGCTTCCTAATACCATCCCACCGGAGATTTTGGAGAGACATAAATTTGCAGTCCATAACATGGTCTAATGAACCGAAATTTTCAAAGAAAAGGAACTAAAATGGTTGAAGAAATGAAGGAAAAAAACTATAAGAATAATGTTAAAATTTTTGCTCCTGAGAAGAAACAGGAAGACAAGAAGACTATGGATTAATAAAGGTGAACCCGAAGTACTACAAAGAGAAGCCATCATTTGAAAATAATCTAAATCAATTGAGAGAAAGTTTTTAAAATTCTGATTTACAATTTAATGCACATAATAATGAATCCTTGGGATTTAGTACTCCAAGAGGCAGCAGTGATAAGAAATAAAAATTTGATCAAGAAAGAGTGAAAAGATTCATGTATGTTAGAGCTGTAAATGAGCTTCAGAGTAAGCAATGGTTTTCAAAAAACTGATCAAAATCACTTTGAAGAACGTTGAAGAGTACATAGCTTGAGCTCTATATCCACTGGAAAACCATGTCAGCTCCTAATTTTCTCAAAATGGCCTTATGCTAACCAATGCCTAAATAAACAAATGAATAAAATATGAGATAGAAACAAAGAGGGATTTCTTCTCTTATTTCTACAGTTTATATCTCTACAGATGGAAACCAGTCCTTTAGTCCTGTTTGAAGGCATACAATTTAATTGAAAAAGGGACCTGAGTTCATTTCTTGGGTTATTTGCCTATCAGCTGTGTCAACTTTGGATCAGGTCCTATATCTGCCTCCAGAAACTCCTTGCTATATCCCCATTCTTCCTTTGGAAAATGGACGTAAAAATTTCAACTTCATAGGGCTTCTTGTAAGGATAAAATGGAGATCTGTATAGAGTACTTAGCACATGTCTGGAATATAGCAAGGGCTCAATGTATGGTAACAGATCATTATTAATAATTCAGTTGTTGAGCCAGGTGTGGTGGTACTTGCCTGAAATCCCAGCTACTCAGGAGGCAGAGGCAGAAGGATTTCAAGTTTGAGGCCAGGGGCAGCCTGGGTAACTTAGTGAGAACCTGGCTCAATTAAAAATGAATAAATAAATAGGTCAAGGTGCAGCCCAGTGATAGAGCACTTGTAAAGTATGGGCGAGGCGCTGGGTCCAACCCTCAAGTACTGCAAAATAATAATGATAATCATAATAATAGTAATAACAATTTAGTTGTTAGTATTCATGGTGGTGAATGATTACTTGAATGGAGAGGCCATCGTCTGAGTAAGTATGACAGTTTCTGGCCTTACGATTTTGCAGTTTTGAAATCAGCAAGGAAAATAAGATGATTTACTGTGGAGAGGATCTCATCTATTCCCTTGTGCTTGAAAACTGCATCAAAGTGGAGCGATCTGCCTCCAGCTGGAACGTAACTAGGAGCACACGAGGGGTGTCAGAGAAACAATAATGGGGGAGAGGATAATAATTCTTCCTACCATTCATTAGACCCCCCTGTGTTCCAAGCACTGTCCCAGGGTACTTTATGTAAATTATCTGGCTTCAGTCCCCAATAGTCTATCAGGAAATATGGTATTATTTTTATTTTACGCATGAGGAAACTGAGGCTTAGGTAGTTTTAAATTATAGGCTGATAGTTGGCTTTCAAAATAAGAGCTAGTATTCCAACCTTTCATTGATTGAGTCAGATATAGACTTGATAATCTACTTGAAGTAGGAATTTTACATTATTTATCAATATTCTGCCCTCAACTATTTATGAGGAAAATAAGAGTAAATAAATGAATGGATGGACGATAATGAAGGTAAAGGCATAGACAATAATTAGGGCCTCAGCCATAAGATTTCTGACCTGTTATTAAATTAAAAACAAAAATGTAAAACCCAAAACCTTCCAAGTGAAGTTGTTAACCTTTAGAAGGGAGCGTACAGGATAATTTGAAATTGTTTGATTTCGAAATTACCTTCACAATGAAATTTTGTTTTATCATTCTCAAATTGGTATGCTTTTGCAAGGGCTTGCTTCTGTTGCAAGTCATCTCTTACCGTGCATTATATATCAGCAGGGAATCTAGCCAGGTGAGAAGCAGGTTAATAGCACTCATCATGGTGAAAAGGAGGTCGTGATTTCCACTAAGTTTCTTGTCCTGTTCTTCCTCTAGGCTTTTGGACAAGTCACAGCTTTGTCCAAGAAGACAACTTCTGTTTGCAATCCCACTTTGTCAATGAAATCTTCCAGTGTATCCTCAACTGAAAAATTGCATAGCATTTTACTCTTTTTCTCTTTGTTTTGGAATTTTAATGTACGACTTACTGGGTGTCATTATGACATTTCCACGCACGCATTTCATTGTACATGGCTCAGGTTCACTTCTTCCTAGCATTTTCCCTTTTAATATTGTTACAATATCATCATATTTTCCTTGCCTCTGGCTGTTCTTTTTGCTGTGGCCTTAGCTAATAAGATGTAGTTGGGTAGAATATTTATTCCACTCTCACGCAAAACAACTTTCTTTCTTCTTTTTTGTTGCCCTCTGCATGCCAGTGAAGCCCCCTGTCTGTGCCAGTTTTATAATTTGGGGTTGTAGCTTTAGTCCATTTTTTAAAAAATCTGTGTGCATTCTAGAGGCCTCCAGAAGGTAGAAAAAAGACTTCTGATCCTGGCCATAAACCTTGGCTAAGCAGAGACATTGGGAAGAAGAACTGAATGGAAATTTTCTACCTTTCTGATTTCACAAGACCCATATTTGTGCTTTGTTGAACAGAAAGGCAGCCTCTAAATGCTAACAGATCAACAGATACACATTTTTTAAGGCCAAATACTCACTATAGGAAAGTGACATCTTGGCAAAAGACATCTCAAAATACAGACTCTGGGGTTAGGACTGTACCCATGGTCATTTGCCTTGCACTAATCTCAAATGTCTCCCGACCTGAGCAAAGTGCTCTTCTGCTCAAAGGTTGAAATTACTTCCCAGCTGTGGCCACAGCAGCGACATCAATCCTCATCTGTTCCCCACCACTGAACTCCCACTGCATGCTGGAAACAAGCAGCAGAGCCCCTGCCACCAGAGGGATCTGGCTTTTAGAAGTAAGACGGAATGGCTGTTAGGCTGGGTGATGGCGCTAATCTATCGCTCCATGCACAAGAAGCAATGGTAACGAAGTGAGCGTAGACTCAGCCTGGGAGAGCTGGAAGGTCCCCAAGACACCATCCTGGCCATCTTCTTCATTTTCCAGGTGAAAATATGGAGGTCCAAAGAGGTTAATTGACTTATCCAAGGTCACGGTGTGAATTATTGTCCTTTGGGTTGGTCTAGATCACCCTTAAACAAAATTATTTTTTTAAGGTTTCTCAGAGTTCAGAGTTCAGAGTCTATAATAGTTTGAGAATGCTTACCTTGAGAACTCATTTGTTCTGCAGGATTAATTGGGAACCTCTTAAATTGGTCTATACCTTGTAGATGATTTTAAAAAGTAGAAGAGGTCTCTGCCCTTAACTATCTTTCAATTTAAATGGGGATTTCAGAACTATAAATACCAAGGCGAAAAAATCAAATACATGATGTATGTGTACAATTGGTATTGTAAATAGAAAATTTAGTGAGTGGGTGTCTCTAGCTTTATCTTAAAGAAACTAAGGGCCAGGGGTTGTATAATATATGGAGCACCCCTAGTTTGTTAGAGATTGCACACCAAAGTCCTAAATAAGAATGTAGACCTTGTAATCTGTTCTCTGTAACTTTAACATGGAAATTTCTGGGCTTTTTAGCAGTCATTTGAAACTATGCTTACGATTCATGAAAAAAATTCTCTTGGAAGCTTGGCTCTTTGAAGCCCAGTTTCCTCTCTTGATCTCCCATCTTCCTCATCTCTCATACAAAATGGTCAGCCCAATGATCTTAAAGTCCCTACTAATTTTCCCCTTCTGGATTCCCCTACTTGGCTGATCCAAAGTGAGATGCAAAATATTCCAGATGTTGTAGCAGACTTGTAGATACATTTGAGAAAAGTCCTGATGTACCTCAACAGTTTCTAGTTATTTTTAAGTGATGAATGCCACGGAGGTGGTTTTTGTCACAAATGATCTTTCGTGTTATTATTTTCATGGTACATGTTTATGTGGTAAGGTGTGGTGATTCACCACCAAGAACTTCGTATGTGATTTTTTCTCACTAGAAAAACTGGTTTTAAAGCAGGGCATTGTCGATCTTGTATTTCCAGGACAGATTTGCCTTACTTGTCATGAATTCCATTGAGGAGAACACGATTTTAGAACCAGAATGATCAGACTCTTGCTTTTATAGGCACAAGTTCAGCAGATGCAACAAATATATGATAATTCTCATCAAACTGATGCCCTTCTGGTCTTATTATCCATGTGAATTTTTCAATGCCTGTTACAAGAAAGTTGTTTCTGAGAGTGGTCACATTAACCACCACTGACAGCCCAAAGTCAACAATGGTCTTTTAAACAGCTCTTGTGAATGACTGAACCCTTATTTTCAGGTGCCAGATACCTGTCTGTTCCTCTGAAATATATAGCAATCTTTGCCAATGCAGCTTTGGCCACTAGTAATAGCTAATGCTCAGTGATTACTATGGACCTGGTACTACACTAAATGTTTTTTGTGTATTATCTCATTTAATACTCCCAATGATCATCAATGTCAATATTGTTGTTATCCTCACTATTCAGATAAAAAAAAGATGAAGATTAGAGAATTAAGTAGTTTGCCGAAGACACATTAGAAAATGGTAAAGCTGAGATCTGAAACCAGTATTTGACTGCTTGGGCAGCATATGAATTGCCACATGGTATTACCTACCACCTTGCCATCTTCCAAAAAAATGAGATTTTTTTAAAGTACTTTGAGTAAAAGGACTTTATGCAGTGTGATGAGTGTGCAGAGTCTTGTATGATGGGAATGGGGACTGGAAGTGAGAGGACTGGTTAATCTTTATTGACATTAGCTAATAGTATGTCATTTGAATGCCTGCGGCTTTATCACCGTGGTGTCAGATCTTGTCAGATTTTGGAAGGTAAGCAGGGTCGGGCCTGGCTAGCACTTGGATGGGAGACCATCTGGGAACATCAGGTGCTACAGACTTGGGAGAAGGACCCAGCAACCCACTCCCAAAAAACAATCAGCCATTGAAAACCCTATGAATAGCAGAGAAGCACTGACAATAGTGTTTCTTCTGTTGGACATAGGGTCGCTATGAGTCGGACACTGACTCGATGGCAGCTAACAACAACAACAGCAACAGCAATTTGAATGTTACTATGATTTTTGACAAGTGCACATTATGCTGGTCTGCAGTGTAATTGAAAACAGAGATGTGGTGTGGGGCATGCACCTCCCAGTCAGGCCTGGAGGTTCCGACGGGCTGCGCCGCCACGCACACAAATACTAAACACAATTCACTCGGGACCCTCAGGTGAGGGGCGCAGACTCCTGGGGCCCTCGGGACCCCGGCGGAGATGGGAGAAAGGAAAAGCCTCAGGTGCTTTTGCCTTCCAGGGGCAAACACCTGTGTTGTTGGTCTCGGTGGTCAGGAGGAGACAGCTGTTGCTTCGTCGGTAGTCAGACGGAGAGCAGGTTCTTTTCCTTGTTGATGATTGCAATGGGAGAGCGTTTTTTCCTCATCAAAGGTCGGGGGAACAGCAGTGGGAGAGGTGTTTCCTCATCGGTGGTCCGGGCAGGAACAGGCAAGAAGGCACAGAAAGGGGTGCCAAAAAAAAGCCTAAAAGGGCCTAAAAAGCTGTGCCAAAAAGGGTCGAGCTGCCGCAGCACAGCTGTTTACGTAGCTTGCCCATGGAATGGCCTGAGCCATTCAGCTTTCAGTCCAATTGTCCAATCAGGAAGGGTTTTGTACAAGCATGCAACCAAATTACTTTCATTTTCCCTAGATTTCTAACTTACAAACCAGATATTCAAATGCCATTTTCCCAGTTTGGGAGTTTTTGCCAATTTCCTCCCAACTTTTCCCTACAATGTGGGTGAAAGACGTGGGTGCATCATTACCATGAAGCCTTCACTTGCAGATACGGACATGCATCTTCCAGCCTGGGTCTGAACAGAGAGAATACAGAAGTCATTTCATCCTTTAAATTTCTGATCCACTGCAATGCATGAAACACTGTTCAGAACTCTGAGCTTGAGATTCTGTGAGAATCGATGTACATCCAAGCCTAAGTCAGAAGCCATGGTCCTTCGTGATTTATCTGACCATATTTCCCCTCTCTCCATGTGGTTAAAGATAATGAAATAGAGACCCCTCAGTCTCCGAGAGAGTAGCAGGCCTTTCTATGCTGCTTACTCTCTGTTTGGTTATCTGAAATATTCTATTTTAGCCTCTTTCTGCCTTTAACAGGAATTTCTTGAAAGCAATTGCTACTTGCGTTACTGTTCCATAAATGTTTTGGCTTGAATGAGAAAACGTATCCTTCAGAGAAGTTTATTTCTTTCTGGGGTTTTGTTATACACACGTTCCTCAATGGTGCCCTCTTTTCATTTTCTGTTATCATCTGTTCAGGGTTCAATTCATTGCCCCTGTTCATTATTCAATTTGTTGGGCTTTGAGCACCTGAATAATTGAAAGCTATGCAAGTATTGTAAATTATATTGCCCACATTCATAACCCCCATTTTAGAGTTTATAGCATCACTGTAAAAATTCACTGTGTGGGAACCTCACATACAAGGTCTTACATGGAAAACAAATTAATTTATAAATACCTTTCTTCTCCAAACTCTATTTTATCAAACTATACATGTTTCAGCTATGATTTTTATGGTTTTTACTGCCTCTGTTGGACTAATGAAAAGTGCTTTACATATTGGTTTCTTTGTTCTTATTTTTGCAACAAATATTTATTGGTTAACAGTGAGAGGACAGGGCTAGGTGTGTCTAGTCCCCTTGCGGCAGAGGGAGGGAATGCAGGCTTTGCAGTCCTGTAAGCTATGATCTCCATCTTCTGATCAAAAACCCATGCCCCTAGCTTCATGCGATTGGGAGGGGGTGGACACTTTAAGAGGCGGGGTCTAGCGGGAGGCCTTTAGGTCACTGAGAGTGTGCCTGCAAAGAGGACTCTGGGCTCTTTCTCACTTTCTTTGCTCCCTGGTGAGGATTTTTGCCCCTCTCTTCTCACACCGCTGTGATATTCTGACAACCCTTTTCTCTTTGTAAGTTGTCTCCAGTATTTGTTACAGTCACGCAAACCTTTCTCAAGACTTAATCTTATCCTTTTAGAGACTATTTCAGATGTACACAGAGGTAAAGAGAATAATAATTTAAAATCTTATGTTTTTAATATCCAGTGTGAATAGTAAAATCTTACCCATCACATTCTGTAGTATCTACGCTCCTGTATATCTGTGCTCCATGGCAGCAATATTCTTTCTTTATCACTCTGCCAAATACAGCGCTCTTTATTTCCATGCATTAAAAATAGTTACAATGTGCCATGCATGACACAATGGATAATATTGCCGTCATGCTTTAAAACTTTAAATCCTCCAAATGTCTTATTTGGGAAAGTCAACCAAAAGGACTTGGGTCAGGAGAGTTGGTATCTTTTCACTTTCCTGTGACACTGTTATATAAATACACCTCTACTCATCCATTCTCCCCCATGTGTCTGTCAGCTTGTTGTGCTGTGGGGACTGCATGTTGCTGTGATCCTGAAAGCTATGCCACCAGTATTTCAGATACCAGCAGGGCCACCCATGTCGGACAGGTTTCAGCTGAGCTTCCAGACCAAGACTGACTAGGGAGAAGGACCTGGCAGCCCACTCCTGAAACACTTAGCCATTGAAAACCCTATGAATAGCAGAGAAGTACTGTCAAATGTAGTGCCAGAAAATGAGCCCTCCAAGCTGGAAGGAATTCAAGAAACGACTGGGGAAGAGTTGCCCCCTCAAAGTAGAGTCAACCTTAATGATGGGAATGGAGTAAAGCAAAAGGGACCTCCTTTTGCTAATGTGGCATGACTCACAATGAGAAGAAACACAGTGACTGGAACAATGGGCTCAAACATAAAAAGATCGTGTGTACAGCACGGTGTTGGATGATGTTTCATTCTGTTGTACATAGGGTCGCTATGAGTCAGACCCAACCCAAGGGCACCTAAGAACAACAACAATAACTGCCTGTCCATTATAATATGAACTTTCTTGATGATAAATATAAAAACAAATAGCCATCTAAATGGTTGTTCCAATGGACACTTCCAACCACAGTGAATAACAGATTATCACTGTAAAATAATTTATATAGTTCACTGGCCAAATCAGGCAACTAACTATTAAACAACTATTGTAAATAATCTACCTGTCCTATTGTTTGAAGACAGAAACAAAGAAATATAAGGAAGTCTCTTCCATCTGAGTTAGAGTAATAGCGTATACACACACACTGAAATTCTTTATGCATGCCTACATTTATTAACTACTACATACCAGGCACTGTCCTAGGCAGAAGGAACAGCAAATTATTAAGGTACAATCTCTGCTCTCAAAGTGAACAGACTAAGGTTAGCAAGTGCTCCCGTTGTTGAGAAGCAGGTAACATTAATTCCAACAGAGGGGATGGGTGAGAGGGTGCCCAGGAGAAGGCAAGGTTTGACCAGGAAGGTGAGACTAGAGATGGAGAAAAGTTGAAGGATATTCTAGGAAGAGATGCTGTGAGTGACGTCTGTGTTCCCTTTGCTGTTCCTCTTTTGGGGCCAGTGGTGACTGTCTAGCACACTGATGAATTTTCCAATCACTATGGAAGACAACTCTGAAATGAAAGTATTTCACAAACACCAATGACTTGATTATATAAGGCTTTTTATTGTCATTGATGATAACATCCAATATTTGAGACAAAACATATACTTAAGTAAATGTGCTTTTTATTATTCTCGATGTGCTTTGGAAAATTCCAGCTCTCGATGTACAGACTTTTGTTTGCTAGAGAACAGGGATTGTTATAAGAAGATATAAAAGCTACTTGTTTTTTATGGGTCTTCTGCATAAATCTTCTATCTATAACATGATCGAGCCACATAAATTTTCACAGCTTGTTTCTGTTTCCCTGCTGGAGAACCAGTGCTGTCCTACAGCCATACCCAGGATTGGAATTGAGCTATTTGCTGGTATCATAAATAAGAAAGGATGTCATGGCTATTTTCATTTGACTGAGCAGTAATGGAGTTAATTATACTTTCGGTCTCTTTGTTTTTGATCTGTGTTTCCAAAGTCATCTAAGCTTTTGAGGCTTCTCATGTTTTAACTCTTCCCTGGTCTGATTGGATTTCAGAGCTTTGGGGGTTTCATTGATATGGATTATTACCCTTTAAATTTTCCCCTTTGATTTGCAATAGTGCAGATCTTGTTTTACCATAATTCTTCTTCAAAGGAATCTGGGAGTTGATATTATTTTGTGCTTAATATATAATTTTTATTTGCAGCATTCTATATAAATAATCAATGGGGAAGGAAGATTTTTGCTCAATTTTCCACTTAAGACAAACACAGGAAACATAAATGAGGTCTAAAGTGTAACCTCGTGCTGCAAGGAGAAAGTCAGGAATGGATTTAGAATTTTCTTTATTATTGTTACTGGGGATTATGAACCATCACTGAAATACAAAACGTGCTTCTTCGATTTTGCTGGCAGGCCACTACTTATTGATTAACTTAAGCTAAGACAGGTAGATAAAGAGAATACATAAATGTATAAGTGCATATATGTGGATATTTGTAGGTAAGATACAAGAAAGGCAGTGTACACTATTTTCATAGGTACATACACACATATGTACATATGTAACACTGACTAAAAACAAAAGAAATTTATAATTTTATGTTGTTGTTGTTGTTGTTAGGTGCTATCAAGTCATGTCCGACTCATAGCAACCCTCATAGGGTTTTCAGTGGCTGACTGTTTCGGGATTGCCTCAGGAGTAGATTGCCAAGTCCTTCTCCCATTTTTGCGGTGCTGGGAATTGAACTCGGGACCTCAAAGACTGTAGCGCAGTGCTCTACCAACTGAGCTAAATCCCAGCCCCTATAATTTTATGGTTTCATTTAATTTAAAACATGATTTTGCTTTTCAGTAGATCCAACTCTTGTTTTGTAATGTTTCCTCGGCGATAAACAGAGTCACAGGAGAGCTTTCCAATCTACTAGAATTCTTATAGGATGGGATTTGTTTTTAAAGATGAGTTGAACAATTCCTAAACTGCTTACTTTTATTCAAATTAAAGAGCATGTGAGGAATTCGGACATAAAATTATTTAATCTTTTCTCTTACATCTTATGCAAAAGACTTTTACTGTGAACTATGTTATTACTTTGATTGTCATTGTTCTTAGGCAGAATCTATGAATCAATTTGTGTTTCTGTTTCTGTTTGTTTGTTTGTTTGTTTGCTTGTTTGAGACAGGATCTCCTTAGGTAGTCCAGGCTGGCCTTAAACTCAAGATCCTCCTGGCTGCCTCCTGAGTTGCAGAGATTATAGGCTGCCCCACCAAACCTGGCTTGAATTGGTTATTTTTTTTTTTTTAAGCACACAAAGAAATAGGTTAAATCCAAGAGAAGTACATTCAAAGTATGGCTGGGAATCAAAGAGGAATTTGGTTGAAATGTAAGTGAGAAGTAGGGCAGGAGTTCATTTTAAGGCAGAAATAAAGCCCTTAACTTTTTTAGCCTGAAGTTTTGCACACAAAGTTTGCAGGATTCTCCTTGTAGGCAGGTGTGGGGAGGAGTTAATTACCATGGATTTTCTGCAGGTCTGCCAGGGGATTATTTTGCTACCCCCAGATACTGAGGTATGACCAATGGACTTCTTTTATTTTTGAGGGAATTTTTGTGGCTGGCCCTTAGGGTTGTCGTGAACTCTCACTACCCAGCTGCCCTGGTGAAATGCCCTTCTCAACTGACAGGGAAGGAACCTGCCTGACATTCTCCGCCTCACATAGGACACGCCTGTTCAACAAAAATCATTTGATACTAGAAAAAGAAACGGTTGAGAGACACGGTGTGCGGATCAGCATTTTGTGCTAATGTAGTAGCTTGATTTCAACATCATCCTGATAAAGCCTGCTCTGCTATTTAAAAGTAAAGAAAGAAAGTGCATCTGCCCAGAATAAGTCCAAAAGCTTGGAATTGAGAAGGACAAATAAAACCTAGACGCAGCATGGGGTGCGACAGTCTCTGCCTATGTGCTGTTTGCATTCACGAGGAGACGGGAGTCTCTCTCAGTAGCCTTGCTCTTTAACAGGCTAGGCTTCAGCCTTGGGATTCGCCATAATAAGAGTGAATTTTAACCCAGTTTGACATAGGATGTACAATAGGGGATCTGACACATCTTTGGCATTTAGAAAAAAACTAAAAAGTAGAATCCCAGCTGGTTGGGTCTGTGGGTTGTTTTTAGGGACTTACAAGGAAAACAGACCTTCTTCCACATGTTTTATAGATGTTGTACAAATTCCATATGTAAAAGTGACTTTAGCTGAGCAACAGCCACTTCTTAAGGAAGGTCACATTTTCCTGTCTTCGAAGTCTTTCAGGCTTCCCAGCCAGTTTGCACACTGAGCTCCCCAGAACTATTTCCAACTACTTAAAGCAGTTGAGCATGAAGAGCACCATCCTCCTGTCTTTAGCTACAAATTGGTAGGGAAATGGACTCCGGAGGTCTGATGAGGAGGGGCCAGCCCCCACCCCCCTGTGGTTATTACTGAGGAAGTTCTGATCAAGTTTACGGTATTAAAGCCTCCAACACATCAACTCCATTGAAGAGCGGGACAAGCCATTGTAAATATGAACCATCAAAGCATTAGCCATTTCAATGAAATGGAGCAAATCAATTGTTTTTGAGAAAGGTGCCTTTCACCTCTCCTCTGTCAGGTTCTGAGTGTCTACGTCAAGTTCACGTTAAAGGAACTCGTGCTAAAGGGGTTTTAACTCGGGATCTTGGAAGGGCAGTGACTTGGGCAGTAAATTATGATTTTTTCCTTAATCTGTGACAAAACGATAAACTTGTTACTTTCAAACCATTTAAAATAGTTCAATGGCATGAGCGTTAGCACAAAAACGAAACGGCTAAAATAATTGCATTTGTTCAAGTTTCAAATTTGCATCTACTAATCAGGAGACTTTTATTAACATGGCATTAATTGTCCCCCCCAAATCTGCTATGTCTTATTAAAATTTATCAATGTGTCAGAGATAGGAACTCCTGCAATGACTACTTTTTAAAACCAAAACATCTTTGTTTAATATAAAGTCATTTGTGATCTATGAAATAATTTCAGCTGCAACGAAGATGCTGAATGAGATTTCTGGGCAAATCAGCAAAATAGTAATTACTGTGTCATAGATGGGTTCTTTTAATACGCTAATTGAGTGCTTTTTATGTAACAAACGCTGGTCTAGATAACTCTCTTTGAAGGGGTTCAGTGTTACCTATTTGAGTCTGAACCTCATCAGCCTGTATATGCTATCTGCTTCCAGAAGTCATAGATCTTTTCCGCACCTTTGTTTATCTTTAGAATCTAGCAAAGAGCCTGGTATATGTGATTGTTGTTAGGTGTTGTCAATTGTTGTTGTTAGGTGCCGTCGAGTCATGTCCAACTCATAGCAACCCTCATAGGGTTTTCAATGGCTGACTGTTTTGGGGATTGCCTTGGGCGTGGATTGCCATGCCCTTTTCCCATTTTTGCCATGCTGGGAATCGAACCTGGGACCTCACAGACTGCAGAGCAGTGCTCTACCAACTGAGCTAAATCCCAGCCCAGTGCTGTCAATAGGCCCTCAAAATTTTTCTGCTAGTTATAAATATACACTGATAGCTTTTTTAAACAATGTTCCTCTGGGCAAAGACTTTGAGTTCAAGATATAAAATCCAATGGAGAAGGCAAAAATATAGGGGTAAACTACAGAGGTTTTTTTTCCCCCAGGCACTCCCAAGATTTTGCCAAGTATTTTAGAAATAAATGCTACTTTTAAACTGGGAAAGAATTGAAACTACATTTTGGAAAAAAAATTATATTTTACTGGATCTATAAAGTTATTGGATAGAGCAATTCACCAGTAGTAAGGCAGAAGTTTGTGGGCATTTCTTGGGAGATAGTTAACCTATTAATAAAAAGTGATGAAAATCAGAACAACTGTCCTATCAACAAAGAATCAACTCTTGTTGAATTGGTTAGGTTTTAGTTTGGTATATAACCTATCAATATAGATAAGTAAGGAGAGAGAGAGAGAGAGAGAGAGAGAGAGAGAGAGAGAGAGAGAGATGTTTTAGGAGCCAGGCAATAGGCTAAATAATACAAACAATATCATAAAATTTGAAGTCTAGAAACAGACAGTTGTAGGAATAGAGCCAGAATGGGAAATCAGATTTTACTATTCTTATGTCTCGTGTTTAATCTGCTCCCTTATGGTTTTTGGAGGGTTTTGGTCCATGGTCCTTGTCTACTTCTCAATAGATTTCAGTTTTGTACTATGTAGAAAGATACTTTTCAAAATAAACAGATTCAGAATGTGAAATATTTATTGAGCTTCTTCTCTATGCCACACCCTGTAATGTGTCCTGAGAATACAAATATTTTTTGTTTACCCTTGATATCTAGACACAATAAACTGTGGATTGGTGCAAATGAAATTTTAGTGGCCAGTTTCTTTAAAAGGTTGCAGATCTTTAGTCTTTAAAAAAGTCAGTGTCTTCAAAAAAATATTCTCTCTCCTTTTTGCTCGAGGAAATATGAAAATATGTGCCTGTGTAATTTTAGACAACATGCTATAAAAATAATGAGACTTAGAGGCTTGCCTCTTTGCCAGTAAATCTTTCCCCTCCATTATTGGCTACTGTCTATTTTATGAGCTTTGACTAAGCCACAAATACTCCAACCGCATAAAACCTTAATTTAGTAGAAGACACTAATGAGAGAATGTCTCCTACATTCTACAGGTAATGAAAAACCCTTTCAGGTAATGTTATTATGATGTTTGCATTTTTTAAATTTTCACTAATATCCAATCATCCTGAGAGAATTAATGGAGGTCCAACAGTAGTAAGTATGCAATGATTTGATACACATATATAGCTCACGGGGATAAAATATTTGCATTCTGCCCCATCTATCAGATTTATGTTATATTCCCTGTCCATTATGGTTATAGACTCAAATGGCAATAGTCATTGGGCTGGTAGAAAATACTAATATTTAAGCAGTGGTGTGGCAATGAGAATTTTCAGATTTGTCTGAAACATTTGTGGAGAATTTAAAATATTATTTGTCACTATTGTAAGCATATGAGTAATTATCATCCCTTATAATACAAGAGTAAATGAGCATAATAGATGAACTCTATATCAGAAGAACCAATATGGGTTTGACTACACTGCTTCAAATTCTAGCACTGCTTCAAATTCTGGGTGCTGATTTCCATCCAAAAGACTTCCTAGAGCATTCCTGCTGATTAAGGACCCCTCTTCTGTCTTCCATGAGCCCATAATTTTTTGTAAAACTTTTCATAGTGCTGATTAATTTTATAGAAATTATTTTTCTGCTGGGCGCGGTGGGCACACCTATAATCTCAGCGGCTTGAGAGGCGGAGGCGGGAGGATCGCAAGTACGAGATCAGAGGTAGTCTGTGTAACTTAGCAAGACCCTGTCTCAAAAGGTGAAAAAATGGGCTGGGGTTGCAGCTCAGTGGCCCAGCACTTGCAGAGTATGCAAGCACAAGGCCCTGGGTTCAACCCCCAGTACCACAAAAAAAAATTATTTTTCTAACTCCCTAGCCTATATTTATTATCTTTAAGTCAGTGCTTAGAAGACATATTTGACAGATAGATACTCAACAAATATCTATTGAACTGGAGAGGTAACATACATACATATATATATTATATAATGTCTGCTAAGTATTCTTTGAGGGCTGGGATTTAGCTCAGTTGGTAGAGCACTGCGCTGCAGTCTCTGAGGTCCCGAGTTCAATTCCCAGCACAACAAAAATGGGAGAAGGACCTGGCAATCCACTTCCAAGGCAATCCCGAAACAGTGAGCCATTGAAAACCCTGTGAGGGTCGCTGTGAGTCCGATACCGACTCGATGGCACCTAACAACAACAACAACAATTATTCTTTGAAGCTATATAAACTAAAATAAGTGTTTTAGAATCTACAAAGTATAAATGCCTCTAAACTATTTTTCTCTCTAATTTTCTTGGCATTTTCAGATTAAAATGTAAAAGTATTATAGACAGGTGGACTAAAGTGTCTTTCAGAAGTTCATGTGCTGGAAACTTGATCCCTAAATTCATAGTTAATGGTATGTGGAGAGGGGGCCTTTGGCAGGTAACCAGCATTAGAGGGGGGCATGAGGAGGGCCCTTGGTGGTATTGGTGGCTTCATAAGAAGAGGAAGAGAGAACAGAGCTAACAAGGTTCTGCGAGAGTTACACGATTGCTTGGTTTTCCTCTAACGTGATGCAGGTACTGGATCCAAGGCTGGCATTTGGACAGACAAATGGCGTGGAAACTAATGTGTAAGGAAACCAAGAGGCTAGTGAGGGAGCAAGGGCATAGGCATTTGTATAGTCAACCACGTGGTCCAAATTGGGTTCCAAAGGAAGAGAAACCAGGCAGAATCCACTACATTGGAGTTTTCCTGAGACAGAAAAGAATGCGTGGAGGGCTGGGGTCCTGAGTGGTTGGGGTCAGAAAATTTAAGATTTCCAGGGTTGTGGACCTAGCGGAAAAAGAAACCCAAATACTCCGTGGTGTGGCCTTACACAGCCCTGTGCAGCGAGTGATGAACTGAGGTGAAAGTCACGGGTAGTTAGAGGTGATGGTGGATAAACTAGCAAGAGGAGGGACTTCAGAGGCAGGCATGAGGAGGGCTGATGTGGCGGGATGGGTCGCAGAAGCTCCAGTTCATTTGCAAATGTGGGGATTGTTTTGGACACTAGGTGTACACCTTCTATAGGAATAGCCTAATTATGATCACGGCCTGAGACCATATCCACCAGCTGGAGGACGAAAGTTGGCTTTGATCCACAAGGACGTATTACGGGAATATTTGCAATGCTTCTGTGTACATAAGAGTGATAAGTCTTGTCAACAAGTTCTTGGAAAATCAAGGAAACAACTGTTGTTATCATGCAAGCCAACAATGGCCACGTTCAACTGGAAACTCACCATGTTGTTATTGTTGTTAGGTGCCGTCGAGTCGTGTCCGACTCATAGCGACCCTCATAGGGTTTTCAATGGCAGATTGTTTTTGGGATTGACTTGGGAGTGGGTTGCCATGTCCTTCTCCCATTTCTGTGGTGCTGGGAATGGAACTCAGGACCTCAGATATTGCAGAGCGGCGCTGTACCAACTGAGCTAAATCCCAGCCCCACTCACCATGTTACATATGATAAATACCAGCTTGCTCCACGCCCATGGGCAAAAATCATGGGCGAGTCATCGTAGGGTTAAAACGGAGCATGTGGGCAGCGAGAGAACATGCCACTTTTGAGAATAAAAATAGTGTGTACCTTATTAAAAGTCCTCTGACAGGGTCAGCCGCCCAGTCACAGCATACCTACCAAGAACAATTTCAATTTTAATAGGTTTGACTGTGTATTTCATAAGCATGCCCATTGAAATTGAGTCATCAAAGCCTCCCGGTTCCTCCAAGACAGATTTTAGCCTGAGAGCTTGGAGTAATTATCCCACTGGATGTTAGCCTGTGTAGCTATTTCAGCCTCGTTCATCATTTCAAACAGCGACATACTCTGCCTGCTAATTTCTTCCGATGGATTAGCTGCACTTGCTTGTCTATCTTTTTTTTTTTTTATTTCTGGGGGGTGAAATATTGCCTTCTTCCCATGTTTTAATAAGCTGAGCAGGCATGCACCGCTGCACAGCTTCTGACTCCTATTTCTTTCAGCTCAAAGAATGATCTTCTGGGGGAAGAGCTGGGTGTAAATGTGAAGGTGAAAATGTGGCCATTATTACCTGCAGCCTGCAACCAGCCACATTAGACAAGGGCTGGAAAAGCAGTTCTGGGCTGCTCTGTCTTTATCTGTTTGTAGCACGCTCTAAAGTGGTCGTCCTTCACGGTGTTACTTATCTTCTGCTTCTTTTGGGCTCTGATCTTTATTTTCCTTCCTCTATATTTCACCTCTGCTCTGCCCATGTGCCTCCCATTAGAAAACACAGTGCACCTGACTGTTCGTTGCAAGACATAACTTCCTCCGTTCTTCACTATAATGACCCTGTTTGAGCTTTTTCATGCAGGGGTTCAATGATTTCTTTATTCTCTAACCTCCCGGGGAGAGCCCACACAAATTCACCTGCTGGAAGATCACTCCTCTTAGGCAGGTGCTGCAAAAACAGAGATCTTGGGAGCACATGAAACAGGATTTCCACCTCATCTTTGCTCCTTAGCTTTGTGACCAGGGATAAGTGACTCAATCTCTCTGAGCTTCAGTTTCCTCAATGATATAAAATGGTGTAAATTTTGTTCTTAAAATTCTAGAGTCCTAGCTGGGCATGGTGGCGAATGCCTGAGATCCCGCTAATTTGAGAGGCAGAGGCAGGAGGATGGTGAGTTCAAGGCCACAGGCACCTTGAGCAACTTATCAAGACCCTTTCTTCAAATAAACATAAAAGTAGGATGTAGGGGTGAGGCTCAGTGGTGGATCACTTGCCTGGCAACTCCCTGTTGTTGTTGTTGTTGTTAGGTGCCATCAAGTCGGTATCCAACTCATATCCACCCTACATACAACAGGCGAAACACTACTGTCAGTGCTTCTCTGCTGTTCATAGGGTTTTCAGTGGCCGATTGATTTTTGGGAGTGGGTTGCAGGGTCCTTCTCCCAAGCCTACAGCACCTGGTGTTCCCAGGTGATCTCCTATTCAAGTACTAACCAGGCCCAACCCTGCTTAGCTTCTGAGATCTGACAGGATCGGATACCACAGGGCTACAGAGGCAAGCCCTTGAAAAAATAAATACATAAAATTCTAGGGTGTAGTGAGAAATTAACAAGCAAGATCATGTGTATTTATCGTATGGTAGCTATCTCAGTGGGCTGGGATTTAGCTCAGTTGGTAGAGCACCACTCTGCAGTGTCCGAGGTCCCCAGTTTGATTCCCAGCACCACAAAAAAATGGGAGAAGGGCATGGCAATCCACTCCCAAGGCAATCCCGAAACAATCAGCTATTGAAAACCCTAAAAGTGTTGCTATGAGTTGGACACAACTCGATGGCACCCAAAAACAACAACAAGCTATCTCAGTACATGGAATAATCCTGTATCCTTTGTCCTAGTAATTTCACCAAAGGTCTTTTTACTCCCTTGCCCTTGCTGGTAATGTCAATTAGCTGGTAGAACTCTGATAGTTTTGCAGAGGATTTTAGAAAACCTAGTGAAATGAAGCCAAGAGTTGAGGAGATGGCTCATCCATTCACAGGTCTGGCCTAGCAATCATAGCCCTCTTGTCTCAAAAGGTGCCTGAAGTTCTATACCATCCATCTAGGTGGTTCTACTTAACACTTTCCCATGACCCCTCTGCCTGTCCTGACACTGGTTTGAAAGACACAGATTGGAAAATAGAAGACTCCCCCTGTGACCTAAGAGGACAGCAGATGGACTGCTTCCTCAGGTGAAATCTTCAGACAGATAGAAAGATGACGGAGGCCAACTCTTCTAACCTTTGGAACAGGCCAGTCCCCTGAGAGATGGCAATTTAAGGAGAAGCTCCTTCTATTCCCTGGCTCCAGAACTGTATTGTATTTTCTGATAAACTGGAGATGGATAATTTGTATCCAGCTCTGAAAGAAGTGGGGAAGATAGTAATTGGTAATTCTTGGACAGAGTGGGGCATAAGCTCTGAAGAGAGACCCTCAAGAGAGGAGTTGGAAATGTGATATCATTTGGAATTATATTAAGAAGAGTGATGCCTGGAATCAGAAACTTGGAATTGGAGGATTTTTTGGTCCCTCAGTAATATGAAGCATCGATACTCTTCATTTACACATAAATTATGTGAGTTGATGAGGATCAAATCCTCATCATTACAGAATGACCTTGATGTTAGGACACATTGATATTACAGGTGATATTCTTGGAAGTTTTGCAAATTTTTAACATTAGATATGGTTCAGTGCCAGTATCAAGATCATTAGTATTGAGTGGAATACTTTTATATTCACAAGGTGCTAATTAAAATGATCTGTCCACCTATTCATGTATATTTCATCCCATGAGATTTTATGTATGTATGAAATGTATATTTCATCTTCAGTTTTTCCTTCTTTGTGACTTCTTATTTCCTTCCTTTATTTTCTTTTGGCAACGGGTGAGGGGAACTAGATCTGTTTTGATACTGGAAAAGAGAAAACCCTAATCCAAAGACCTAGCTAGGGAAAGTCACTGTTCATGTGGGTACTTTGCTTATCTTATTGAGGAAAATTCTCATAATAAATGTTGCTTCCTTTACTTTATTTCTCCTTCTTTCCAATGTAATGGAAGAAAAAAACCCTCAAAACTATCTTCATTGTTTTCTTTTGGTGCTGGGCATTGAACCCGGGGCCTCATGCCTCCAAAGTGCTCTGTCTCCCACTGAGCTATATCCCAGTTTTATTCTTTTAAGTGAAGGAATAAAATTAAGTATCAGATAGTCTCCTCTCAAAACAATAGTAGCTTTGTTTATTCTATAGAACCAGCATTCTGTAATGGAGAAGGAATATAAATATAAATATATGAACACACACACACACACACACACACACACACACACACACACACAGAGACACACTATTGTAGGGCTGGGATTTAGCTCAGTTGGTAGAGCACTGCTCTGCAGTCTCTGAGGTCCTGGGTTCGATTCCCAGCACCACAAAAATGGGAGAAGGACATGGCAGTCCTCTCCTGAGGCAATCCCAAAACAATCAGCCATTGAAAACCCTGGAAGGGTTGCTATGAGTCACAACACCTAACAACAACAACAACAGCACTATTGTAATCATTTATATGTGATAGCTTACATGAAACCCTACCCACCAAATAAAACCATTTCATAAAATATTGAACTGTGCCTCAACACAATGTATCTCACTTGTAATAAGTGAGGTGTTGTTATAAAAGATGTGATTTTTTAAAGCAAATTTATCTGACACTACATAGCTGAATGCCTGCAGCTGTAGCCCTGTGGCATCCGGTCCCATCAGATTTCAGAAGCTAAGCAGGGTCAGGCCTGGTTAGTACCTGGATGGGAGACCGCCTGGGAACACCAGAAGCTGTAGGCTTGGGAGAAGGACCTGGCAACCCACTCCCAAAAATCAATCTGCCATTGAAAACCCTATGAACAGCAGAGAAGCACTGACAATAGTGTTTCACCTGTTGCACAGAGGGTCGCTATGAGTCGGATACCGACTCGACGGCACCTAACAACAACAACAACATAGCTAAATACGTGCCATCCATAAAGTCAAGTACCCTCTGACTCCAAGGATACCTACAAAAGGCCAGCTCCACAGACAAGAGGAACATTCACATCCCTGACCTGAAAGGGCAAGTGACTTTGGGGAGGATGCTACTCATGTGTACATGCTGAAAGGGAAAGCAAATGAGTCATATTAACTCAATATATTATAAACTCAAAGTTAAATACTACAGCACTTCGCTGACAAACACTGCTGCTTAAAATGAGGCTGAGGATCTGAGTTCATATAAACGGTCAACCATGAAGAAGGGAGAGCAAACAGCATCAACATGCGTGAGTTGGTAATTCTTCTTCCTTGATTCAGGTATCATGGGTTGTCTTTTAAATAGAGCTTATTATAAAGGAGGAAATAGGAATATTACAGAAAAATTTAAGAAGAAAAGTAAATAAATAAAAAGTTTAATCACCATTGAACACAGAAGTAACAGAAGTCTTAGTGTTTGCATGTTTTCTTCTAATATTTCGTGTGCAAATACATTGGTATTCAATCAACAATTTTAGTCGAACTTTGCATATATTCGATGACTCTTTTCATTTAAAGATTGTCCTTGTTCTTACATGATCACCATGGTCATTGGATTAAATATATGTGGTGTGCCCTATTGTAGAGATGTAGCTACCCCTTTTATTTTAGTCGGCAGAATAGTCATTGCAGTTTTTAAGATCATGCATAATTGTATGATAAATGTCTTTGTGCTTATTGTTTACTACAAATTGAATGTTATTACTCAGAATACAGTTTGGGAAGGGGTGTTACTTTTCTAAACAATAACATCTTTTTGTTGTTGTCTCCTTTTGAACTTGTAATATACCATTATTTCCTTAATTCAAATTGTCTTAATTAATTATTCAGGTCATGTAATCATCCTTCTTTCACTCTAATTTTGACTTTATGCTGTGATTGTTGTTGTTGTTGCTAGGTGCCATCCAGTTGGGTCTCACTCAGAGCAACCCTCACAGGGTTTTCAATAGCTGATTGTTTTCAGGACTGCTTCGGGAGTGGATTGCCATATCCTTCTCCCATTTTTGCAGTGCTGGGGATCAAACCCAGGGCCTCAGAGAGCGCAGAGCAGCACTCTACCAACTACACTATACCTCAGCCTCTTATTACACTTTAATACAACAACTTGTATTAATTCTAATAGTGTTTTGTTTTCTATATAACTTTAGTATAGATTACAAGCTTCTAACAGATTTTGACTGCTGTGTCAGTTATATGTTGGAAAGTTTATAAAAATTTATGCCATACTAATTCTGGTGATAGGGCTGGGATTTAGCTCAGTTGGTAGAGCGCTGCGCTGCAGTCTCTGAGGTCCTGAGTTCAATTCCCAGCACCACAAAAATGGGAGAAGGACCTGGCAATCCACTCCCAAAGCAATCCCGAAACAGTCAGCCATTGAAAACCCTATGAGGGTCGCTCTGAGTCGGATACCGACTCGACGGCACCTAACAACAACAACAACAACAATTCTGGTGATAGAACTGATAAGGCAAAAATTAATAAACAATTTATTGATTATAACATGTTATTTTCCAAATTAACTCTTTGAATTGTGCAGTATAAAAGCCATGAGGGAAAATATGTTCCTTAGGTTGGAAGATAAACTTTCAGAATCACTTCATATATAGTTGGACTGGAACTAGGTAAGAAAGAAGAGTAGACGAACGCTAACACTAAGACTGACATGAAAACTGAAAAAGAAAATTTATGGCCAATGTCAAATTGTTTCCAAAAAAGGTTCCTCACTGATGGAAATGGAATAAAAAGAAATGGGATATTGAGAGCACCGTAGAGAATAAAAACATGATAATATTAGGTTTAGAATTTCCACTTTTTTTGTCTTCAAGATCTTTGCCAATATTAATTAATTAGTATGCACGGTGGCTTGGGAGGTAAATATTATCATCTCAATTTTAAATAAAATTGAAGAATAAAGGTTAAGTGGTTTCCCTCAGGCTACAAAGGGATTAGAACTTTTTCATAAGGAAAAGGAAAATGAGTATTTAATAATGGTGTTAAATAAGATAGTAGATGTAAAAATAGCTATTTACAACAACTGAGATTTGTATGCAGTAAATGTGTTGAGTACTTTAATCATCATGGAAGCAAATTAAATAAGTTCAATATATTTACTTCTCTTTTCCTGAATTTTATACGCACACACACACACACACACACACAGAGTCTTGACTTATATACTGATTGTATGCATATACACACGTTACTGATATATATTTGTATATCTATATATCTATATAGATATATAGATATATCTGATACTTTCTACTGAAGAAGTAGAAAAAAATTTAAGGTATGATTTTTAAAATTCTTTTGCTTTGTTTTTGTTTTTGAAGCAGGGTCTTACTATGTAGCCAAGACTGGCCTCGCCCTAACTATATAGCCCAGGCTGGGCTCAATCTGGTGATCCCCCTGCCTCTAGTATGACAGGCATGCACTACCATGCAGCCTTCTTTTTTTCTTTAAGAAAGGCTTTCTCCCAGGATGCATTGGCAGATGACTGTAATCCCAGAGACTCAGGAGACCTAGGCAGGAGGCAGCCAGCACAATGTAGTGAGATCCCATCTCAAAATAAAATATAAAAATGGGGCTGGGGGGATGCAGGTCAGTGGTAGAGTACTTGCCTAGCATGGGCAAGGCCCTGGATTCAACCTTCCAGTACTGGGGGTAAAGTTTCACTGTGAAATAAATAAGTAAACAAATAAATATATAAGAGAAGGCTTTCTCTTGATTTAAGAAAGCAATTCATGCAGTGCTGGGGATCGAACCTGACTAGATGGCACCTAACACCATCAGCAGTATATATACACATTTACACATATATTATATATGCAACAATGTATTCAAAATAACTGAGAAGTAGTTTAGGTATAAAAAATGGGATGGGGGTGCAGCTCAGTGGTCCAGCACTTGCAAAGCATGCAAGCGTGAGGCCTTGGGTTTCAATATTTTTCAATAGTATGAATGGTTGTTTCAATTTTTCACTTCACGTTGTTAAAGTAGACTTGGTTACATGGGATGTTACTAAACCCCCCGGGGGTGACTCCGCTGGTTGTTGTTAGGTGCCATCGAGTTGTATCCCACTCATAGCAACCCTCACAGGGTTTTCAATGGCTATTTTGGAATTGCATTGGGAGTGGATTGCCTTGTCCTTCTCCATTTTTGTGGTGCTGGGAACCAAACTCCGGACCTCAGAGACTGCAGAGTGGTGCTCTACCAACTGAGCCAAATCCCAGCCTGGTGACTTTGGTTGTTGTTGTTGTTAGGTGCCGTCGAGTCAGTATCCGACTCATAGCGACCCTCATAGGTTTTCAATGGCTGAGTGCTTTGGGATTGCCTTGGGAGTGGATTGCCAGGCCCTTCTCCCATTTTTGTTGTGCTGGGAATTGAACTCAGGACCTCAGAGACTGCAGCGCAGCGCTCTACCCACTGAGCCAAATCCCAGCCCGGTGACTTTGGTAGATGCACTTATATAACGGTTTTGTTGTTGTTGTTGTTAGGTGTCGTCGAGTTGGTATCTGACTCATAGCGACCCTCATAGGGTTTTCAATGGCTGACTGTTTCGGGATTGCCTTGGGAGTGGATTGCCAGGTCCCTCTCCCATTTTTGCGGTGCTGGGAATTGAACTCGGGACCTCAGAGACTGCAGTGCAGCGCTCTACCCACTGAGCTAAATTCCAGCCCCATATGATGGTTTTAGTAATGTGTTAAATAGTTTTACCAGTTGGAAGAAGAATGATGACGTCAGAGGAGACAAAGTAAAAGAAAAGAGAAATCAACTTTACTCTGAGTAGAACCTGTTTCCATCAGCACCCCTGCCTTTAATTTTTCATTTAATTTAAGTTTTTGTGTGTGGTACTTTAGGATTGAACCCAGGGCCCCACATATGCTTTGCAAGTGCTCTACCACTGGGCTGCACCCCCAGCCCATTTTTAATTTATTTTTTATTTTGAGATAGGGTCTCACTTAGTTACACAGGCTGCCTCTGGACTTGAACTTGTGATCCTCCTGCCTCCACCTCCAGAGTTGCTGGGATTACAGGGGTGAGCCACTGTGCCTGGGGGTTTTTTGTTTGTTTGTTTGTTTTTTGGGGGGGTTGTTTTTTGTTTTTCTTTCCAGAGTGTTTAAATCTCGCCCTCCCTATCATTTCTTTTACACTCCTTGGTCAGATTTTGCAAATAATGCAAGTACATGCATATCTTAATAACCATAAGATCATCAAACTCTGCCGATACTTATTTCATTTAGGATATTGCATATCAATTCTGGTGCAAAAGAACAATGTTACATACATAGCATAAACTTAACTAAATCTGTGTACAAAGAAAACAGTTAACAAAAACTATGGCTTTTGCATAAAAAGCCCTCCAAAGGGCTAAATCCATAGTACAGAGGATTCAAAGCCTTGCTTAAAATATGCTCCTTCATAGAAAAAGAAGAAAAATGATGGTTATTCACATGACTGACAACCTTTCCAAACAGAAGTGTTGCTATAATTAAGCAATAATGAATGAGTGAGTATACATTATAAAAAATTGGGAGCTTGGTTGATTAGATTGAGCATATAAGCTGTCAGCATAATTATCATATTTTAATCATTTTTCTCCATTTTTTTTTATAACAGCATTGTCCTCGGCCTCATTTGGTGCTCATTAGATTGATATTCTAAGAGGAATTGTACAACATAAAACATGTCCTTAAATAGGATGAACTTTAGATAAGGCTTTGGTTCTGTCTATAAACATTTATAAATGATTGCTGCTATGTTTCTGCCTACTATTTCACTTTGTGTAAGGATAAAATTTCTTTTAAAAGATAAAATGGATAAACTTGAGGACATTTGCCTCCATGAAACATCACCAATTTGGTGGGAAATGTATGAAATAGTTATTTAAAATACCTTCAAAATGTAGGGCTTTCCCCTCCATTGCCTGCTTTATTTGTAGGCAGATAATTCAAGTAGAAAACTCAGTCCTTTGCAGCCAGAGTTTTGGTTGTATTCATTAGGTTGGCTCTGTCTAATCATAAATGTTGAATCTGTTTGCCACTCAATCTCTGCTATTCATAGGGTTTTCAATGGCTAATTATTTTGGGAGTGCGCTCCCAGGTGCTTCTTCCTAGTCTGTCTTTTTGTTGTTGTTCGGTGCCATTGAGTGGGGATCAACTCACAGCGACCCTTGTAGGGTCTTCAATGGCTGATTGTTTGGAGATTGCTTTGGGAGTGGATTTCCACATCCTTTTCCCAAGTCTTTCTTAATCAACAGAATTTGTCCACCATGGGTGGCCCTGCTGGTATCTGAAATACCGGTGGCACAGCTTTCAGCATCACAGAAACACGCACATCCCCACAACATGACAAGTTGACAGGCACATGGGAGTTGCATTATTTAGACTATAAAAATTTTTCCAATCCAGCCTGCCAATTCTAACATGAACTCTTAGTTCATCAAAGCCATTTTAAGCAGTAGAATTATGTAATTGTTAACTAAAGGATTTTAAAAAAATCTTTCAGTAAGTTCTAAAATTCACAATATACCTATCATCAAACTATTTTCATGAGAGTGTTGTATTGGGTTACCAGAATTTACTGAATGAAAAACTTACAGTTTGTGGGTTGAATTGTGTCTACATAGAATGGCACATTGTGCAAGAGCTTGGGCTATGGGTTCAGATTCCAACTTTCCTATGTATTTCATCGATGTTGCTTAGCTTATCTATGTCTAAGTTTTCTAATCTGTAAAATGGAGGTGATAATATTACCTCAGAGAGCTTATGAGTGCATTGAATGACACACATAAAGCACTTGTCTGATACAGTTTATGAATTCAATAAATATTCACTAAGACACACATTTATCCTGGGAGAACCTAAAAAACATCTATCCAAAATTTAAACATGCAATAATGAAAAGATATTTTATATTTTATGTAATCAATCATCACATATATTAGCTTTTCTGAGTATGTTCCATGTCGATTTTTCATACACCCCAATTTAGGAGTGAACTTGAGACCATTCTCTGGATTGATCTGCTGAAGCTCCATTCTGGAAATAACTTGAATTGCAGCCTATCACAAAACATCGTATGGCTAACTGGACTCAACAGAATCCCAAGCGTTGATATGCAGTGTTGCTTTTCTTATTACAGGTCTATGTGGGCATTTTTTCATCTGACACATTCATATGAAGTGTTGCTCGATTTGTCCAGAAGGGATGCAGACTTGGTCATTCCTGTTTATGCTCTCCGTGTTGAGCTCACTTGTTTCCTTCCTTCTGTTCTTCTTTCTTTCTTCCTTTCTTTTTTCTTCCCCTTCTTTCTTTCTTCTTTCTTTCCTCTCTCTCTCTCTCTCTCTCTCTCTCTCTCTCTCTCTCTCCCTCTCTCTCTCTCTCTCTCTCTCTCTCTCTCTCTCTCTTTCCTTTCTCTCTTTCTTTTTCAATACTGGTTGTTGAACCCAGGGACTCATGCTTGCATGCTTCGCAAGTGCTGGACCACTGAGCTGCACCTCCATTTTTTTTTTTTTTTTTTTTTTTTTTTTACTTTTTGAGACAAAGTCTCACTAAATGACGCAGATGGCCTCTGGTCTCAAACTTGTGATCCTACTTCCTCTGCCTCCCGAATCACTGGGATTACAGGCATGTGCCACTGCACCCGGCATGAGCTATTTCTTAATTTCTATTTAAATCTAAACTTGTACTTCTATTTGGGTAAGTCAATGGTAATATATTAAAACAGGAAGGTTTATCTTTCTCATTTACTTTATGGTGCTCAGGTGTGGAATCCACATTTCTAACTTATAAACAGCTTTAGAAGTTCACAGGAAGACGAAGATGGCAACTAATTGTTGGCACATCTCTACGCCACTAGCATCCAGCCTCTTTTTGCTTTTGGAATAGCGTTTCCATCTTCCTGACTGCGGCATGTCACGTAAAGGAGTCCCATTTTGTACCCGGGCTTAAAGGACCCCCTCTTCCTCACCAAGGTTCTTCCACTCAGATTGTCCAGAACTGGGGTCCGGGAACCCTTTTTGAGAAATTTCCTGTGTCCTCCTATAACATGATTCCACGGATTTGCTAGTGAAATGAAATACTGCAGTGACCTTTTTAATTCCCCTGACTTTTTACAATCTTGGAAATTTAGCACAACAGCAGGAGTTTAATCACATCCACAGGTGTAAAACACCTTTCAGTTCAGAGGGAGGTGTGCCCTCCACGATCGCAGAGGCTCCAGAGATTCTGGCTGTCCCTTGGGACCACTGAAGCTGTGCTGTGTAAGTTTCACATCTCAGGCTCCACCTCTACCCCCTGGGTATGCTTTTTTTTTTTTTCCCGTGGTACTGGGAGTTGAACCCAGGGCCTTGCGTCTGCATGCTCTGCAAGTGCTGGACCACTGAGCTGCACCCTCAGCCCATTTTTTTTTTTTTTTACTTTTTGAGACAGGGTCTCACTAAGTTACGCAGACTGCCTCTGGGCTAGAATTTGTGATCCTCCTGCCACTGCCTCCCGAGCCTCTGGGATGACAGGCGTGTGCCACCACACCCGGCTTGCTTAAGCTTTATTTCAAAACCATAGGCTACAAATGCCTGCATCTGGACCCCATTTGGAATCTTCCCAGAATGTTTACATTCCACATTCACTTCTTTTTCTAGGAATGTAATTTTGGATTCATTCTAAATGGCATTTGCTCAAAGGCTTCCATGTCTCTGGTTTTGAAAATGCATCCGGTAACATTGGATATGTAAAGTCTCTGTTGTGCCAAGCTGTAGCTGCCCAAAGAGTGTGCACGGGGCCACGTACTTGTTTGCTTACCTGGGTGTCTCACAACTGATGGGCTGATTCTTTAAATCAGACTGAAAGCGCAGGCTGACTCCTTGTGGATTCTGCAGTGCCCGATCGTTTAACCAACTGTCCTTATGTGTGTTTTTTAGTTTTAGGTCTCAACCGTTGTGTAGTTTGGGTGATGGATGAGACAGCCTAAAGAAAAAGAAGAACGGGAAGAGGAACAATGGTCTTCACACAGCCCAAAGTGACAGACCAGATCAGCTCTCCTAAGCCCCTGTCCATACAGCCATTGTGATCAAGGTGATTGATGAAGAAGCCTATCAGCTCTGAGATGTTGCAGTGTCAAATGGATAGGAGAAAGCAGCGTGCGCGGAGTTCCCACACACAGCTTGTGAGGCCGACCGCTAATGCAGCCCCACCACCGGATGCAGCTTCTGTCCTTTAGAGAGGTGCAAGGGACGATTAGTTTACATCTGTCAGGCCCTCTGCAGCTTTCTGTGTGTTCACCCTTCACAAGCAAACCACTGACTGTTTCATCTTCCATGAAGACTTCTCAAAGTCTTACATTTAGGCCTGCTAATGAAAAATAAGATGCCATTTAAATCGCATACCCGTGCTAGCTTCTGGGTACTTAATGTGAGGTTGCAACTGAAAAAGTATGGAGCATTTATGTTAAGCCTTTTAAATACTGACGGAGGTATGTTGGGGGTTGTCATGATTGCTGTAGAGGAGGACAGGCTTGCTGGCTTCCAGCTTCATGGGTTTTCTTCCCAAAAGAATATACGTGCCCTAGAAGCCTGCATGATTATAATTAGCCTCACAAACATAAGTCTCCATGAAAACTGAAACAAAGCCAGGCGTGGTGGCACACGCCTACAATCCCAGCAACGTGGGAGGCAGAGGCAGGAGGATTGCAAGTTTGAGACTAGAGGCAGTTGGCATAATTTAGTGAGACCATGTCTCAAAAAGTAAAAAAAAAAAAAAAAAAAAAAAAAAAAAAAAAAAAAAAAAAAAAAA
>VMDO01000605.1:0-80077 GCA_007922755.1 Pedetes capensis | reverse complement strand
GATGATATACCATTTATTTTTTGGCTTGACTTTACTAGATTCCAATCATATCAAAATATTGCTGTTTGGAATATTCTATATATAGTATAAGGCAGATTTTCTGATAAATCACAATGAATTCAATCATAAGATGTGTTAACATTGTTGTTGTTTGTTGTTGTTAGGTACCTTTGAGTTGGGTCTGACTCATAGCAACCTCGTGTACAGCAGAAGGAAACACTCCCCAACTCTGTGCCATGCCCAGCACTAGGTCGGTGCTTCTATGCTATGCATAGGGTTTTCAATGGCTGATTGTTTTCAGGATTGTTGCAGAAGTGGGCTGCCACGCCCATCTCCCATTTTTGCAGTGCTGGGGATCAAATCCAGGGCCTCAGAGAGCTCAGAGCAAGGCTCTACCAACTGAGCTCAACCCCAGCCATTTGCCATTTGCCAAACCCAAATACAGGTGTAGGAATACATATTTAGTGAGTTCATAATTATTTTAATATTTTACAAAAATTTGAACTCTAAAATATCACATATTACTAATCATTGACCTAAAGATTTTTTGGCAAGGGAATCCTTCTCTTTTATGTAAAATTGCTATTCTCTTGGGTGAGCTGGATGTACAGAAAAAAAGAAAAAGGTGTCATTGCTTTGATCTGAGCCTATGGAACTTCAGGCATCATAAATTTGTTTTATTTGAATTGAATCAGGCAGCAGATAATGTATCTGGATACAGTTGGTGAGAACAAATACTACTCTTACCCCACTTCCAGGGAATATATTACAGGCATTTTGATATTGCTGCTTGGTCTTTTGAATATACAAAGTTCTTTAAAATATAGATTTGATCATATTATATATATACATTAAAAAATCTTGGTGATTGAACCTAGTATGGTGTGTAAGATACTTCCAAACTATCAGAAAGTTTTCACAAATCGAGTAATAACACATTCTTATAAGTGCTATTTGCAGACACTGTTGATTATCTGCCAGGTCCTGAATCACCCATGATGGGTAAACAGAGTCCCCACATGAGGAAGAATACCTTTAAAAAGGTATTGGAGGGAAAGTCCACCGAAAGGGGAAGAGTACCTCTTAAGCCTCAGAGGGAAAGTCTTCTGAAAAGGGAATAGTGCCTCCAAAAAGAAGGTCTCTTCATGGAGAGGGACTTGGAGCCTCATCTTTTCTTTTTCTTCAATATTAATGAAAAATATATAATCTTCTGGCTCTGTGGGCAATGCTAATTCAGACTGGGAGTTGACAAGCCACAGGCTTTCTTGAATAGGAAATTCCTGAAAAAACTCCTTAAACAAAAGCCTTTGTACTGAAAGCTCTATGGTAAGCAAAAGCACCCATTTGTCATAACAACAGATTCAATGGGGTGACACACAGGTGACAGCTAACCCTCCTAAATTCCTGCATAAAGTTAAGAATAGTCAATTGTTACAGGAAATGTAGATGCTCAGGTCATCTTGGTTTATTTCTTTGAAATAATCACAATTTGTCTCTGAGTTCCTCTTCCACTTTGATTACCACTTGACACTCATGTGACAATTGATCCAGTGATTCCATCAATGCAACCAACTTCCTTGTCCTTTTTCTGACCTTTCATAAGATTTAATGAATTGTAGTTCTGTATAGGGAGAAGGACCTGGCAATCCACTCCCAAGGTGGTCCTGAAAACAGTCTGCCATTGAAAACCCTATGAGGGTCACTATGAGTCAGATACCGACAGCACCTAACAGCAACAACAACAATTCTGTATAAAAAGGCTGGGTTATCTGGAAATAAACGGAACAAGGTCACACTGCCTCCCAGCTGCTGTGTCTGTTACCCATCACCAACTCCTCATCTGCCTTCGGGTATCCCTGGATTTTAGGCTGCAGCTGGTCTGTGGCAATTATCTATTGGATATTCTTTCTTCATTGAATCCTTGCTAGAAAACCGCCAGTTCATTTAAGTGATTATCTCTCTCCCATGGGACTTAATGGAGGGTGACGTTTTTCCTTAGAATATTTTGGATTGAGTCTCAATCAATTATAGTGACCTTATTCTCCTTTGTACAGGAGAAGGACGTGACAAACCATTCCCAAACCAACCCAGGAACAATCAGCCACTGAAAACCCTAGGAGGGTTGCTATGTGTCAGACCCAACTCTACAGCAACTAACAACAACATTCTTCTTTCTACTGATTGGCTATGGGGCAGTCATATGACCCACTTATAACCAATGAGCTATAAGAAGAGGTCTATTTTGCTCAGGGCTGCATTTGAAATGCCTGGCACTTACCTATTGCCTGGCACTTACCTAGTGCTGAATAAATAACCACCAAATGGATGAAAATGTTAAATGCTAGAGAGTTTTCCATCCAAATAGAATTTGTTACAAAAGATAGTTCTTCCTGGATGTTGTTGAGTTGGGGTGTGATGGCAGGAAGTGCTGCAGCCATCTTGCTACCAGTAGAAGAATGAAGAAAAAGCACAAATGAAGCAGAGCCTAGAGAGTCAAAGAAGCAAAGTCCAAGCCATCCTCGAAGATCCCTGAACTTCTGGATTTCTTGAAATAATGTTTCCTTGTTTCAGCCATATTGATTTAGGGATTGCTGTTACTTGCTGCTGAAATAATGTTAATTGACGCAGGCTGTTTTATATTAGGACTTTCCACTTTTTGAGCAGCCTAGTAACATCCAACTTAATATGGAAGTACCACAAAAATGAAGTCTTTTCCTTGGTCAAATTTCTTCTTGCCTTGTGACTCTGTTGAAGCCAGACTGACTATGTTATTGCATCCAAGAGGAAAAAAATCCCCATAAACACAATTTCTGAAGTATTTCTAAGTAATAAGCATCTCGGGCTGGGGAAGGGAAACAGGATGGAAGAATATGTGACAGTGTATATCTGTTTTAGAATCAGCACGACTTAGACTTACTTCCCTCTCTCCTGGACCATATTTTACTTTGGTTCTTTTACTTATTTTACTTTGGTTCTTTTTGATCTTGCACTTCCTGCATAAGCATTGTGCTTATGGAGTGTTATGAACACAAAGCACTTAATATCTGTCCTTCCCACCTGACTATATGGACCTGAAAACAGGGGTTGTTTCTGTTGGGTGTGCCTAGAAGATAAGCAATGTCAGCAGTGTTTTACTCAAAGAGGAAAATTTTGAGTGTGTGTGTGTGTGTGTGTGTGTGTGTGTGTGTGTGTGTGTGTGTACATATTAGAACAGTTGTTTTGTTAGGTGCTGTTAAGTTGGATCTCACTCATAGTACAGCAGAACAAAACACTGCCCAACACTGTGCCATGCACATGATCTTTTATGGTTGAGTCCATTGTTGCAGCTACTGTGTTTCTTCTCATTTTGAGTTGTACCACATCAGCAAATGGAGATGCCAGGGACTTTACTCCATTCCCATTATTAAAGGTCGACTTTACTTTGAGGAGGCAACTCTTGCCCAGTAGTTTCTTGAATGCCTTCCAGCATGGTGTGCTCATTTTCTGGCACTATATTTGACAGTGTTTCTCCACTATTCATAGAGTTTTCAATGGCTAATTGTTTGGGGGAGTGGGCTGCCGGGTCCTTCTCCCTAGTCTGTCTTAGTCTGGAAGCTCAGCTGAAACCTGTCCACCATGGGTGGCCCTGCTTGGATGTGAGATATCGGTGGCATAGCTTTCAGCATCACAGCAACACCTAATCCCCCACAGCACAACAAGCTGATAGACACGTGTAGGATTGGAGGAGTAATTAGGTAGAAAATGATTTGGTTTTGTGGCTCTAGAGAGGAAAACTGGTGGTGAATTTATCAATAAGACGTACTTCACACCATTGTGAGACAGACATTTTTAATCACAGCAGCTTTCCAACAGTGGCTCAGGTTGCCTCAATAGGTGATGAGCCTCCTATTACCAGAATGCAAGCAAAGGCCATGTGAGAAATTCCCAGGGATAATGTACAGCAGAGCCTTATTCTAGGTGGCCAGTGAAATTAAATGAACTCCAGATCGAATGTTAATAAGGTATGAGTTCTAAGTGGAGTAGATAAGGGAAACTGAGCACCTATTAAGTTCCTACTGTTGGCAGCCATTGGGGATATAGCCATGAACAAAGCATAAAAGTCCCTGTCCTCATAGAGTGGAGATTTGCTTTGCAATAGATGCAAAGCAAATAAAGGGATAAATTAGGTAATATTAGCTAGCAATCAGAACTATGAAAAGATGGATCCATGTACAGAGAGTATTGGGACCTGATGACACCAGATGAACTCAGAAATAAGAAAATGTTTCATATTTTAGTAGCATTTCTATAGAAACAAATATCCAGGAAATATTTAGTGCTAGAGATTTCAAAGTTAACATTTTCTCTGAAGACGCCTGGCTCTGTGTATTGTGTGGATGCCAAAGAGAGAAGAAATATTGATTGGAGAAGGGATAACCATCTGGTAAAGACAACCATGTGATAGGCAAATACTTAAGTAGTGAAACAGAGTCACCAATAGAAAATGAGAGGCTGGGACATAATGAAAAGGAAAAAATAATGTGGTGAGAAGTGATCAGGGGAGATGTGGGAATAAAGATGGCTCTGAAAATATTTAATGTTGCCATACGATCATCAGAAAACCAAATGTTCCGATTACGGTGAACGTGATAATGGAATGCCTGTTATGGGCCCACATATTTGATCTGTTACAAATTTCTGACATGCTTCTGCATGTAAAATATATCATTGCAAGCTCAGGGCCCATTAATAGGTGCAAATGTGCATGCAGCAGATGGCATCTCGCTGTATAAACATTATCAATGCAGATATTAGCAGCTAAAACGTTACCTTTTTCTTGTACCTACTTCTGGAACATGGACCCTAAGGAATGCTTAATTGTGAAGCTTTATGATATGCAAGTCTCATCTCCCACTCCCACTCTCTCTCTTTCTGTTCAAAGAGAGGAACTTTCAAAGCCATCACGCATAATGTGCCCGGGTGTGTTGCAGTAATTTACGTATTTTCTCTCAAATATGGATAGACACATTGCAATTTTATGCTCTCTTTTAGGAAAGAGTTATTGCTATGGGTGGGGAATAAAAAAAGCGTGCTTGCAATTTTCATTATTTACTTATTTGTTCAAAAAATAATTGGTGATATGCTACTGTGTACCAGACACGGAGAAATCAAAGGTGAGTGAACACAGATGCTGTTTTTCCACAGTTTTTCCACTGCTTTTCCAGTATTCTGTGCAAAGAGCAGAGATTTATCAGGGTCGGCCAGGGTGTTATGAAGGAAGAATGCAGGATCACCATTTAAAGAGACTCAAAAACATATTGCACAATGAAAAAAAATCCATTTTTGTGAGAAACAAACCTGGACTATTTTTAAGAGGAAAGTGAACACCAATATTTATTAATGGACAAAAGAGTTAGTTTTATTCTAAAATGCCTCGAAGTTACTTTCCGTTACTTACTCGGAAGTCTTTGTCAAGAGAGAATTCTCACCTTCAAACACGAAGAGTTTTGAAGCATAAAGTTATCACATCAAAAATTACTTCCAAAAAGAATTTAAAAAGGTCTCTAAAGAGGGGAAAAGGATAGTTTCTATTAATAAGCATTCCTGAAAGAACGTTAGTTATAAGAACACAGACATGTGAGTTTCTCTTTGGTTTGTGGGAGTATAGGCTTTTCTTGAATGAATTAATAGAAACAGTTCTGTGTCCTTGATTGCACTGGGCTGGGGGCAGCCACTCCAACCCCCTCAATCTCCAGTGCTCCTGGGCATCTGAAATGCCCTCTTCAAAGTCATGCCACACATCCACAGCCGATTTGGAATTCAAGCTCCTGCACTGTACAAATGGCAAAAATCGAGGAAGACCAATAACCACCTCAGTCTGACCAGCCACCGCCCTATGCTAATTCAAATGAAAGCTATCAGGAAATAGGGACCAGCCAGATGTTGGTCTTCAGACACTCCCGCACAGCTGCCCCTGCAGAGGGATTCATGAAATGCTCCCGGACAGGAACCTTCCCATCCCTCTGCAGCGTTCTCTATTCTGAGAAGCCGCTGCCTCTTGAATGAAGACATCAGAGAGCCACAAGCAGAAACCACAAATTTAGCACTAGGCTCTACCTACGCACACACCGAGCAAGACGGGAATTCTAGGCAATTACCAGGATACCTCTTAAAAATTGTCAACAATTTTCACCATTTGGTCAACTCTTTTAGGGAGCATACATTATGCAAAAGCTTTGCCCCCTGGCTACTTCATTCTACATTGAATATGCAGAAGTTATCAAATTCTGCATTAATTCCAGTTTTGTATTTTGAAATTTAAAAGTAAAAATAAAAAACCCAAAGCTTTCTATTATTCTTCAATAGGGATTGTTTAATAGAAATATTTGGGGAACATGTTAAAATAAGATGAAATACCTAAAAAAAAGTCTACTTTATAAAACATTACTAATTTTCAAAAGTGGTTATTGTAATGTAATATAAAAATTGTTATTGTAATCTAATGGAAAATTGTTATTGTAATGTAATGTAAAAAATATTATTGTAAAGCCTAATTTAATCAAGATTAATTTCATCTATTATAAGCAGATCCCACTGTAGTAATTTTCAATGTTAAAACATAGTTTGCTGTATTAAGTGTGTGATTCTTCTGGGCCATCTTGGTAGGGAAACAATATTATGGGTTAAGAGGGTAAATATATACCAACAGTTTTGTTCTAGGAATTATATTTTTATTATTTATGAGGAACTAAGATTATCTTTGAATCTAAAGGTTTAAAACCTTTTTGTTATGAGTCCTGCTTTTTCTCAAAATCTATTTTAAATCTCTTTATTATAGATTTAAAATTTTTTTCTTAGTTTATTTGGAAGATTTTGGAAAGGCTCACTGTGCTTCCAAGAATATAATATAAAGACAATTTCCTTTGTATCAATTTCATTTGTATTAAGTTGTTTCTAAAGGCATATTAATTTTTTTGAAAATTATCAAATTTTATTTGAAACTTATTTTGATCCTCTTGAAAAAATATCTTTAGCATAAACAGTATTTAGAAAATGTAAACATAAAAGAAGGCTTATGACAAAACTATTAGGAGAAGGTGAATGTGTAAACTGGTTAAAATATGGTAAAAAAGAAAATAATGTCTCCTAATTTTTAATTTGATTTTATTACAGAAAGCTGTTTTAGTCTCATTCTTTTCTGACCTGCTTCATTTTGACCACCAGATGGCAGACACTCACTGCAAATTTAAATTCCTTCATGGCACTGTAGACATCTTTATCTTTTCCGTTGTAAATGCTTCCTACTCTGAAATCATTTCTGTTTTTCAATTCCACCTTGCCTTTGAATATGAGTTTGAGTACAAAGACTTCACCTGTCTCAAGTATACATGTACAGTTTCTACTTACTGTATTGTGATTTTCAATTCACTCAAGTTTTATTCAAGATCAAGATAAAATTCACGTTTTATATTTAAGATCTCTTTACATTTCTACATTCATATCATTAATAGTCTCTTTTGAAAATAAAAATAGCATACATATGTGCAAAAATCTGGCTGTCTTGTAAATAAAATGTGGAAAAATATAAATGATTTAAATTTAAGAATATCAAAATAGAGTTCACTTTTTATTCCAGCAAAATAAACAGGTGGAAAAGTAATGTGCTTTTCACATAAAATTTGTTATATGGGTGTTAATTCCTCACAAATATCTACATTTATGCCAAAATTCTTAATTTTCTCACTTGAGAAATAAACATATCTTGATTTAGCATATTTAATCAAACATAATTTTAATTAGAAAAAATAAACATCATAGTTCTTATTATCTTGTAAATGTTAGATCCAAATGCATAGATGTTATGAAAATATAAATTTATTCTTTCATTAAGTTATACATAAGATGCTGTGAATATTGAATTAATTTATTGTTTGTTGCTAGGTGCCATCCAGTCAGGTCTGACTCCCTGAACTAATTGAATATGACTTTATTCCATCTTTTTAAAGAATCTGATTTTTATTTCTTCCCACAGCAAAAGAAACAATATATAACAACAGCTGAAGAACTTTGGTGTTACAGTCTATGTTTGTTAAGATTTTAAGTTTCATATTTACTGGCTTAGGTAATATGTGCCCTGTGACGCAGAGCCTAAAATAATTTCAAGAAGTATCCAATTGGAACAGGATAAGCCAGAAAACAGCACATTCTGTTAGAGTTACCCCCAAATTGTTAAATACATTTATCATAATCATTAAAGTATGATAAGGACCCATAAACATGCTATTATTGTTTACGTTTTTGGCTTGCCATTTACAACAATAAATTATAAAGTTACAACTAGTTATATCGAATTAAAATAAAAGTTATATTGATAAGGAATATAAAGAAAGGACAGAGACTATTGTAAGTATGTGCTCTAGGGAACCATTTTATTTAAACCAAATCTTTGCTCTTCTTGCTACCCTTTTAGAATTGGCCTGCCTCTTGGCAGTTTATCCAAAACAATACAATTGGCATTGTATTATTATTAAAGCTTTACAATCTATTATTCTTGCTAGATGAAAAATATCACATTCTTAGAATTGCTAAGACTGACATTAGGTAGCCCTGATTTCTTTTGTGATACTTCCTTAATTGTTGTTGATTTTAAAGAGTTTTATTAAAATAAAAATATGAAGAACTACTTCGGTATTTTTCAGTATCAATATAGTTATTTCTCATTCAGTTTATTGAATATGCTTTAGGAGGCTTTGTCTTTTTAGTATCAGCTGGCATATGTCATTGAAGCCCCTAGATACCCTTTTTTAAGCAAAAAGCTTTATTCTATATAACTGTCTTAATGAATATGCAGACATCTTAGTAAGTGACTAAAACTTGCTTTCACGTGATATTGGGTACTCCATCCTCATTACTGAGACTATGTTGAAACCTTGAATCCTTGTCAAAGATTCATTTTATAATCCTGAGGTTGATTTGGCATGCTGTGATTTACGCAAGGCCTCTTCTTCCAATAATTGATTCATTCCATACTTAAAACCCACTGATCTCATTACAGTTATAGGAAGGCATTTTAACTGTTGCAATTTAGACTTACATCATAGAAAAAGAAAGAGGCATTCTCTACCCCCTTTGGATTTCTGCAACATAGAAAAGAATTAGGTCATATCATGTATCAAAATAAAATCCTGTTGTTGACCTCTCTAGACTCAAAAGGTTGCCCTGGAAATACAAAATAAGGAAACATATTTCATTTTGAGCAGTATTTGCATTGTTGAGAATGAAAGTATGTTCATCTCTATTATCTTCAGTACTTATTTTCTCATTAGTAATTTTGCAGCAGTAGAGCAACCAAAACAGTTTTGAACTATAATGTCTAACATTTAAGTCAGTATCTGCAGAGAAGCCATCAGTTCTACGAACCGAAAATAGAGAATATAGCATACAAGTATATTTGCTGCATATTTTGGACATGTTGGCTTGTCCTTAAAGGTATATATCCTGTAGTATAAAGAATGACTCCATGTACTATTCAGTGAACACATGAAAAATATATCTTTAAAACCATTCGATCACAATACCTAATGCATCAGAACTTTGCATTTCTGGAGGTGTAGATAAAAATGCAATAGGTCCTAAAGAACACGTGGAGTGAGTCCCTTTTGTCTCCACATATTTTGAACATTTGAGAAGCTACAGAATAATTGTGGAAGTACTGGTTAGGAAAGGCAAATTGAAATGGCATGTTTATTTCATAAATCATGCAAAGGCTATTTAAAAGGAAAGGGGAGTTCTGCACATCTATTCTAATTATGTGTTTTTCCTCAAATTTTCATTATTGTTGCAAGGATTTCAAAAGCAATAATTATAGTTTGTGAGTATTGTAATTTTACCCAAAGCAGAAATCATGCTTTATAAAGGAAAATGGATACTTTTTATCAAAAATTCAAACATTTAATAAAAGCTGTATGAAATAAACACAAGAAATATTAGGTGAGCATACTTCATAGTCTTTGCTCTCTGCTTATAAAATATAAGGAATGACTCATTAAACTAATATGTCATTCCTTTGACTTACCACCTCGTACCTATGGGAAGACATTCATCTGGAGGGAAAAAGAAAGTTGGAGTTTTCCTGTCAAGTGTGAATATTCTTGATTTGGCTGATGGGAGCCTTGATCTCCCAATCCTAATATCTTCCAAGTGCAGGGAAATCTAATTCATTAACTTTTCCAAATGGTTTTAAAAGTTTCTTTTCATCAGAGACCATTTTGACCTTCTTTATCCATACCACTCTGGAGATCAGAAATACAAACGACAATAACTGATACCCATTAGCCAGAAGCTCAGGAGCCCATTCTGTATGACTCTACATTCTAAAGGCAAATTATCTTTGTACTAAAATATCTATATTTTGAATGAACTATAGGCATAGGTTGTCATGACAATAAGAATTCTATAATCAATATAAGACAATATTAAAAGTTTTACTCCTAAAAATGAGATGCAAATAGTTTCTAAAATGTAGTCATAGTAAAATGTATTTTAAAAATATTCTCAGAGAATTTACCTCTCTCTCTTCTCTCGTTTATATGGTTAAATCAAATATTGAAAATAAAGCAAAGTCTTGATAAATGACCAATTTTCAGCACAAAGGAAAATTGTTTTCTTCAAGTTACTCCAAATATATCTTTTGAGAAATTATTTGCTTGAACAAAGTGAGTTAAATTTATATGCATTCTTTTTTTGAATGATCCTTTAATAATTAGATTATTATAGAGTATGTTCTAAATAATTCAAAGGATGATAGATGAATTTATCAAGAACTTTTATATTAACAAAAACTATTTTAAATGACTATCTTATTCACAATACATAAATATTTATAGTTCACTTGTTGTAAAATAAGTCATTTTATAAATCAAATTAATATACAGTAGTCATAAAACAAAAGGTGATTTTTGTGGTTCAAATTTGGAATACACTGGAGTTTTTGGAGATAGTAAACAAATAAGTTAAAGATTTTTAAAGAATAAGACCAATGAAGACTAATTTTCAAGGTTACCTATGCATGTGGGTGTTGTTATTGAATTTGTTAGACTTTGAATTTACATTTTTCTAGTGTCACAAAACTATATTATATCTACTAAAAGGGAAGAATGTATACGTTTAAAATATGTTAAACTCTTAAAACAAAATATTGATACAAATCTTTACTATCACTTTCCATTAAACAATTGTGACTTCATTAAGGGGGCAGAAATTAATCTCAGTGCTTTAAGTTTGTAAAATAAGAAGGTCAGAATTAATTATAATATCAATTTTGAATGACAATGAGTGAGGATAATCATAAAAATATGTCAAATGCTCTAAAATTTAATCTACATGAGGAGATGGTTGTTGATAAATTTTCTTAAAAACCATGTAATTTTCTGGTAGGTCTGCCTAGAGTTCAGATTTCATATGCTCTACTCTGTTAATAGAGTTTACATTTCATATTTTCTATTACTTAATACATTTACCCAAACTACAAAACACACACCATTGTCCTTAAATAGATTAATATATTAATCAAACAGACATGTCAAACTGTGCTAATCATCAAAATGTTCTTAGGGGAAAAAAGTAGAAAAAAATGTAAAATCACAAAAGTTTCGTGTTACAGTAAGTTTTCCATTGAATAAAATACAGTATTCATTACATCTATTTATTTTTTGGTATTTTCTTGAAATAGAAGGCATTTATGCATGGATTTTTGTACTGTTGTAAAAAAAGATTTCCCCCTATTTCAGGAATACCTAAGATCCTGAAATCACTCTCCTGTCACTTTCTTAATTGCGATCATTAATAAACATTTGTGTGGCCCTGATGTTACCGAACGGCACCTAGGGCAAACACACTGTACAAATTCTGGATTATCTTCTCAATTTGCACTCCATTTCCTCTTTCCATTTGCTGATACTTTCCGGGTTCCCTGGCTTTTTTTTTCTTATTCATACCTTCCTGTATGTGCCCAAAGAACCACAGTAGTTTTGGTTACAAATGCTGGGTACAAGAAGATTTTCTATACCCAGGTTATAAGAATATTAATTTATTCTGGCTGTTTTTTTTTTTTTTTCATACCCCCCTGCAGTTTTCTTGTGCTTACTACATCTGGTCCTTATTTAGGTCACTTACTTAACTACTCTGTTAGCTCTTCATTTCATCACCCCACCCCATCCAACGTCAACCCCGGAAGGACTATCCCAAATCTCATTCTGTAGATGGCTACATTAACTTCAGCTTTTAAAACTGGACTTCTTGTGAAAGTCGGCTTTACGGCTGGGCGTTTTAAAAACCTCATTGCAATGGGAATCAGAGCACCTGGGGCTTTCCTTCTTAGATTTTCTTTTTCAGTCCCCACCTTCCTTCCAGACAAAGTGAGACTACTTTTGAACACTTTTAAGTCCAAATACTGCTTCCTTCTCATTCCTATCCCCTGAACAGAATTTTAAAGAAAAATAGCAGGCAGATAGTAACCCCTAAAGATGGTTAAATATTTTCTCATTTGCATAGCCAGATTTAATTTCCATCCCTTAAATATGACGAATTGCTGAGATTTTCTCCAGTTAATGCTTTTAACAGCTCCCAATAAACTTCATTAATCAGGCAAGCCCAAGGCCCAATGTGGAACCTGGAAGCAGCTAATTTGCTTGATGAGACCCCGACTTTAGTGAATAAACAGCTGTATAATCTGAGGGCTTTACGGCCTTAATTACAGGCTAATCAGTTCAGAGGTTGGCGGGCAAAAAAATACAAGATGGGGCGAGTGGGGCGCAAAGCTACTTTTTCCCAAAATAGGAGCTGTGCACTCTTTCCAGTCCAATTACTGTCTTCGATTCGTTCTCCCCGTCCGTTTCCTCTTTCCCCTCGCCCTCTCCCGCTTTCTCTCCTCCGCCTGCCTTTTCCTTCACCCCTAAAGCCCGGCTCCTGCTTGTGCCTGTGTCTCTGGGCTTCCCCGGGCAGCACCCCGCTTCCCCGGCTCCGCACCTCGGCGGGTACCGGTTCCTTCTGTGCTCGGGCGGCGGGGTCACTCCGCTCTCCCTCTTCCCGCCCCTCCTTTCCTGCCCTCCCCGGTCCCCCCGCCCCCGCCGCCCATCCCCCCCCGTCACCCCTGGGCCGCCTGGCAAATCACTCCAAGGGCAGCCGAACTTTGAAGGACGAGAGGAAGCTTCAGCATATGGTCGGTCCCCCAGATGTTGGCGGCTCTGCCTCTGCCACCCCCCAGCCCGCCGCCTCCGCCCGCGCGGGCTCCTCCGCAGCCACCGCGCGCGGCGCGCCGATCCCCGCTCCGCAATGGCCAAGTTCAACGCCCAGCGCCCAGCAGCTCGCTCGCCCCTGTCTGTCTTTGTCTCACCGGCCTTCCTGGCTGGCCGGGGCCGAGGGGCCAAGGCCGGGTCCCTCCAGCCTCCTGATTTATGTTTAGCTCGGCAATCCAAGCGAGTCTGTCCCGCCGTGCTCAGGCCGTGGATTGCGGATTAGGGATGCGCAGTGGCCGGGGAGCGCGCGGGGAGCGGATGCTGCGGGAGAGCGCGGGGCCCTGGGCGAGGCGCCGTCCCCAGGCCATCTCGCTCTCGGGGACCCCTCCACCCCGTCACTCGCGGGCGCGCGGGCACCTGCAGGCTGCGGGGCTTGGCACCAGCCCCTTGCGGGGGAAGATGCGGGATGAGGGGGGGAGGAGGCCCTGGACCCCGCGGGGCTCCGGCCTCTCGGCCTCGCTGGGGGTCACCGCCCCGCCTCTGCGCCCTTCCTGGTCCAGCTGTTGACCCACTGTGGACAGCTGCCTGGGCGCAGACGTGCGCGCACATCTGGCCACAGCTGCACTGGGTCACACCGGCCCGCAGCTGGCTTGAATCCACACCCCCAACCTCTGCCCTCTGGGAGGGGATGGATCCCGAGGCGCCCAGAGAAAGTCAGCACTCCCCCGTCCCCCCATCAGCCGCCTCGATCTCCACACAACCGCACAACTTCGCTGGCAAGGGGTCAACCAACGCGCGGGGAGCGGCGGAGAAGGCATTCGGCGGTGCCAGCAATGAAAGAAGGGCGAGTGGATGCTTGCATATGCCTTACCGGTGAACTCCGATTGTCCTAGAGCAAGCTGGCACTCAGACCCCGCGTTTTATTTCCCAGTAATTTTATTTACTTGCACGGAGGGACAGTAATAAGGCTGCATAGCAAAAATAAAAGAGCATCCAGCAGCCTATTCTCTTCCACACTTTTTATAAAATATATTTTTTATTTTATTTTATTTTTTTAGAAATCTGAGCAGGTAGCTATGTCCTGTAGCCCAGTGAATAATAGTCCAGGCAAAAGTGCAGATTCTAACCTAAGAAACAGTTTCCATATTCAGATGTTGATTTTATTGTTACTGCCCCCCCCCAACTCCCTGGGTGGGGAGTTTTCGATTATTGAGTGGTGAATGCTTTACATTTTGTTTATCCCTGGTCCCAAGCCTTCTTTAATATGGAATATTATTATTTTAACAAAAGTATGTATTTAGTCATTTTAGAAACCCAAGCCCAAGTTAAATACATTATAGATGCAATAAAACACATACAGTATAAGCAGTGCTTTATATACAGTGTTATTCTATATCTTATTTTTTATTTGTATAATCTAACACATAGTTCTACACAGAAGGATAAACAAATAAAATATCGACCACTGTACAACAGGCCCTTAAAATATATTTTCAGTATGTACAGTTTCAATAAGTGGCTGAATGCTGAATTATCAGACAATTAAACTATATTCATTATAGTTGCAATTTCTTAAGAGCAGATTATGGCACTCAGTTAAAACATTTAAATAATTAGATGATGACATCAAATCAGAAGTTTTCAGAAAACAATAGGGAGAACTGAAAAATATATATTTTTAAAATTTTCTCTGCTATCCCAATGTAAGGAAGATTTTACAGTGTTTTTGGACCATAGGTGAACCAACCTTTTGTTCTTCTTTCTTTTATGGGATACTAAGGGAACAAATGAGTGAGACACCTCCCAAAGAATGACCAGGCTCAGCATCCTCTACTTATCCAAACTAAATTACAGCTTAATCATATCAAGTCTTGCTGAGCAGGTGCTCTGGCATACCTGAGCGGACAGGGCATCTTGCTGCCTAATTTCTCTTTTGTGTGATGTCTGGACAGTCAAAATGCACCATTATTTCTTTTTCAAAATACAATAGGACTCTCTCCTCCCCCGCCTCCAAGTTCTGAAAATTCTCAGACCGGCCCTGGAGAAACACAAATGCACAAAGGGACAGGCAAAGCAGGCCCTGTGTTCAGCACTCAATCATCTCCTGTCACTGGTGCAGCCACTATGCATTATCCTGCCATGATTGATAGAGTGGGTTTGTGCAGACTGGGGGAGCTGGGGGGGGGGGCCTCAGATGGGGTCTTGTCATTTGGGCTCCATTTCATGCTACCTGTAGGGAAAAGGAAATTCCTTGCAGGGATTGGCTGTTTAGTGAGTTTTAAATTTTACTTCCTCATATATAACAGAAAGGTCATATTTCCTAAAAGTTAAATATGGCTTTAAGGTTTATCTTAAATTAAACCTCACAACAAGACAGCTAATTGTAGCACAATAAACTTCATTTCACTTAGAATTGGCATGTTATAGAAATACACAACTTAATTTCTCATAATTGTGTGTACAGTTATTTTTCTTAAATCTTAGTCTTTCAATAGAAAAAAAATGCCTGTTATACTCCCAAGTGGCTTAAGGATATGGCCACTTAATATTGAATTTGATGGCTGTATAAAATGGCTAAACAGTGTACTTACATCATTGTGAATCACTTTAGCAGATAACAAATTATATTACATGCCATTTGATAACACACTCAACATTGAGACTATAAGATAAAACTACCCAGAAGTCTTTATCATTTCAGATGGTGGCTCTACTTCATTTTAGCTGAGGACCAGATTTCTGAGTTGCCTTTGCTGTGATCAGTCAAGATCTTAACTAATTAATGTAAGATCAAAGTTGACAACCATCTCACCAGTGTTATGTAAAACTGTAAAATCCTCTAGGTCCTTCATTTCTTTTTGAAATGGCTAAAGGCAAAATGATTTGCATAAAGAGGTCTCAGATTTTGAAACATAAAACTTCTTTCATTGGGATTATTAAGTAGCTTTCAATGATGTCCACAGATGTTCAAGCGCCCACATTAATGCTTTAATATTTTTCCTTGTGGTTTTTTTACATACAGCCTAATAGACTATTTAAAATGATAGAAATGGGAAATAAAATGGCTTGTAACATGTTCCAACTTTTTTGACACCAGAACACTTTCGTGTCAATATTATCTCCATTTTATAATTGCCGAAAACAATATTAAATTTCTCTGGAAATACTTACCAGCTAAATTACATTCCCAAACATTGATTTATGTTTTGTGTATTTTTTCACTCACAAATTACACCCAAGTAAAAGGAGAGTTAAATATTGTATCTGTTAGGGCATTTTTTAAAAACAGAACTACATTTATAAGGCATTAAAACAAATATTTTCCCTATCATAGAAAAAATCTGGAATGCAGAATCTTAAAATCTAATGGCTCAAATCATCAATCATCTGAGATAAAGGTTTATATAAAAAGCATTTATGAAGATATAGTAAAGATATATTAATGATAATTTATATTGCAATTTTCTCTTTTTTACAAGAATTAGAATGAAAAGGAACATAAAATCTTAAATGCTTCTTGGTAAGCTTTGAACGTCTAGAAAATTAATGAACATTACCTAAGTGAGCATAGTATTGAGTCAATGTATACATTACTGCATTTTTGGATATATCATACACAAACAAAAACAATAGCCATCATTATCTTTTTAAAAAGTTTGTATGTTAGTTTTATTTGGAAGATTTCTTTTTAAAAATAGACCTTTCAATATTTTCAGGGCTTTTAATTCTTTTAGCTCTTAGGAAAGTACTTTTTAAGATGTAAAATGTAATGACAGAACATTAAGATGCATAGCAATTTATTGTAATTAGGGTTAGGCTGTACTAGGTTCATAGTTAATTTTGTCCACTCTGTTGGATGTTAACTATCGAGCAACAACCATAGTTATAAAGTGTTCAAGTTACGAAGTATTCCTTTAGCATGTCATTTATTATTATAAGATGACAAAATGTCCTCTACATGGTATAACAGCACCACAGTAAGGTCCTTACTCAGGATGAAACAACTGTTATAGATACATAGAGAAAACCTGCAGTTTTCTTGAATACCAGTGAGTTTCAGGTTTGCATTGCATTGCATCTATGACTTACAAATAAAATGAATACAAGTTGAAAGAGGATGGTGGATAAATGAAACCAAATCTTAATGAGAGTGAAAGAAACTTTGGTATCAAGCTGGGTGTTTACAATTTTATCTAAATATTGATGCGGACCTCAAAATTGACTAAGATGGCAAGAAAGATATCAGAGGGGCCAGTTAACCTGTGTGTCTATGTGGACGTGTGTGTGTGTGTGTGTGTGTGTAAATAGATTGTATGTGTGTGTATAAACATACTGTGCTAAAAAGCAGACCCAAGATGGCTAATGGGACCTCTAGGTAAGTATGTCAAAGAGGCAGCTGCTGTGGAAGAAAAATAATTTCTTGTCTTTGCAGCTGCAAAGAGACCACTTCAGAAGGAAGCAAAGTGGATGGGGTTGACTCCTAAACAATAGGTGATATTGTTCAGTGAATAAAAGAATCTATACATTCTTTCCTTCCAAACAGATGTGTGTGCATACCTGCACACACACGGTGGCATTCTTCAACGAGTGTGTAATGGAACACTGGTGAAAATGAAGGAGGGAAAGCAATACATGAAAAGATAAAAAGTTGATGCTTACAAATGTTTTCAGTTAGCTTGCCTAATGTCTCTCCAGTTTTTGTTTGCCCATTTCCATTTTTGCTTGTTGAGGACCGCAGACACAAGTTATCAGGTTCTGTGCTTCGGAAATACCTTTTGACTGAAAGCCAGGAAAATATCTTTATGAATTTATCACCAAGTAGACTAAGTCAACGGGACAGCTATAAGGAAATGAGGCCACAACTGAGCTCTCTGACCTTTGCACACCCCGCTTCCCCCTAGTAGATCTCAGTGTCATTACTTTTCTTCTTTAATATCTTGCAGTTTTTGATTCTTTGAGGCATCATTATAAAGCTAATATTCTCCTCCACCCCAGACATTATCATATGTGTCGTTTGCTAATGAAAAATTTGAAGTAGACCAGCACAGTGATTTATTAGTAGTACTAATACTGTCATACATAGGAGGATTTCTTGAGTGGCAGCAATCTAGTTAGTATTATCAAGAATACAAAAAGAAGACAGGACTCAAGTTGCCTGTCTGAGAAAAAGGCAAATAGCATATGACCAAATCAGAACACAGCTTCCCATTCAACCCAATAGATGAAGTCAGAACGGGAGTCTTATTAGTTTCTCTTAGCTAAAGAGTAATTTAGAAAAATTATGAGCGCTATCTTTCTAAATCATGTGGGCAAATTGGATAAAATAAAAGGCAGTAAGGTGGAAATTTGATTTTATGATTTTATAGTACCTTAATCATACCCTGATCTGGCTATAAAGATGGAAAAACAAAAACCTGTTAGTGTTTTGAGGGTATTCTCGCAGAGTCCTATTCACAGCGGTACCTCTAAAGGTATGGAGTGTAGACAATCAGTCCTGGCAACATCTATCACCAGGGCTCCATCCCAGACCTACAAATCAGATTCTTTGGAGTGGGACAAGAATCTGTCTTTTAACAAACTCACAGTTATTTATTATGCAAAATAAAGACCGGCAAGCACTACCTTCCAGTGCACAAAGATGTGTTATTCTTTCTCCGAATGTCTTTTCCTGAAATACTAAGATTCTATAAGAAGACATTCCTTACACAAGGAAGTAAACGGAACATAAAGCCTTAGCTATGGGGAATCTGTCTAAAATAAGCCTAAATACTCTACATAATTTGCTAAAGTTGGGGCCTTTACAGTTGAGATGATGCACAAATATTTCCTAAATGTGCCTTAATCATATGAAGCACAAGTGTCATAAGTAGCTACCTGCAGCCATAGCCCTGTGGCATCCGATCCCATCAGATCTCAGAAGCTAAGCAGGGTCAGGTCTGGTTAGTCCTTGGATGGGAGATCACCTGGGAACACCAGAAGCTGTAGGCTTGAGAGAAGGACCTAGCAACCCACTCCCAAAATCAATCCGCCATTGAAAACGCTATGAACAGCAGAGAAGCACTGACAATAGTGTTTCACCTGTTGTACATAGGGTCTCTATGAGTCAGATCCCGACTTGATGGCACCTAACAACAACAACAACTACCTTACCCACAGCACTGTCATCATAAGCCGAGCTGGTCCATGGTTCCAAGATGTTTCCCAGAAGCTCCCACTCCTACTGGCTTGTTTTGCAGCAGGAAAAGAAAGTTCACCTTTGGCTCAGCATTTTAGTGAAATCCTCACACATTTCATATACCCATCCCTGGACCAAGTAAACCACCAAGGGCGCTCAGAGCCACGTCCCACTTTTAGAGCCGAGGGTGGAGGTCACATTTTGAGGTCCACAATCCTTGCCAAAGAGCTCTTGGGACTGTGATGAGAGAGGGGATGAAAGATAAGGAATCGAACCATAAAAATGTAATATAAAGGGGTGAATAAAAGCAGGAGTAATACAGGAGCACTTCTCGTAAGAGGTGGTCCAGGATGCTGATAAACGGGGTGGAAAAGGCTGATGAACGGAATGGCTGATAAATGATAGTGGGAAAGGAAAAGCAACTACAAAGTCAAGAATTGGCGTAGATAATGGGAGCAACCAACCAAGCCCCAATAACTCATGCTGGGGAGTACCAGGATTGGGTGGTGTTTGGTGGTCATAGTTTGCAAGGCAGACAAGTTTAGGTTAAATAGAGTGGGCAGTAGGGGCTGATTCATATAGACTAGTTGAATACAAGAGTCACACAATAACAGTACTTCCTTATACAAAATTTTTTTCAAACTAATAGGAAATCTCTCTCTTTCTTTCTCTCTCTCTTTCTTTCTCTCTCTCTCTCTCTCTCTCTTCCTCCCTTTCTTTCTGTTTTCTTTCTTCTCTCTCTTTGTAAAAGCCAGTCCAGACTAGATACTCATTAAGTACTCCTGGTTTGACCTTCAGTGACAATTAATGTGTGAGGTGCTGGATTACAAAGATAAAAGGCACAGATTTTGTATTTAGAGAGTTCCCAGCCCAGTAACATCGGTGTGTGTAACATCCCATTAGGCAAACTATGTCTTGCACTCCACTAACTCATGTATTAAAAATAGAAAAAGAAATCATAAAATATGACTATCGTCCAGAAGAAAAGGATTGCAGCCCTGGGCCTGCAGGTCTTTATATTCAGATTAAGGCCTTTGCAGGTTCTTCTCCTCCGGCCATGGTGAAATAAACCCTAAGTAGCTGTAGATGCAGCCTGCAGCTGTAGCCCTGTGGCATACAATCCCGTCAGATCTCTGAAGCTAAGCAGGGTCGGGCCTGGTTAGTACCTGGATGGGAGACCGCCTGGGAACACCAGGTGCTGTAGGCTTGGGAGGAGGACCTGGCAACCCCCTCCCAAAAATCAATCTGCCATTGAAAACCCTATGAACAGCAGAGAAGCACTGACAATAGTGTTTCCCCTGTTGTACAGAGGGTCGCTGTGAGTCGGATACCGACTGGATGGCACCTAACAACAACAAGCTGTAGATGTGAGAAGGGAATTGAGACGGATAAACTGGGAAGGAGCCTCAAGTTATTTGGGGGTGGGGGAAATAATGGACAAGAACTTAAGAGAAATGCCCTCCAAAGACGGTGCGGCCCAGAGAGCAGTGCCCTGTGGAGGAGCCCCTGCGGGTCCCTGCGCCCCTGCGGCCTGGCCGGTCCTGCTCCGCGGCCGGCTGTCAGGCTGCTGCAGGCGCCCTGGCCGCGGTGAGTGATGGCGCCGGCGGCTTCCCAGGGCGATCCATCACGCGGCCCCAGCGGTGAGGAATCACAGCCTCCGCAAGGTGCTGAGCCCAGCAACATATCATTAAGCAAGGTTACCAGCGGCAGATCTGTTCCCATGATCAAGCTGGTCAATAACCGTTCCACCTGGCTGTGCAATCTCCCCCACCCCCAGCCCTAAAACAAACAAGGGTGAGGGAGGCACCTGCGGAAGAGGGCAGAGCTTTCCAAAGTCTTCATTTCTTTCTTGGCGTCCCCCAAGCTTCTTTAAAAACCCTGATACGTCGTGAAAAATAACTTTCGCTACAGGACAGATAACCTCAGGAACTGCTCTACCCTAATTGCATATTTTATTACCTGATACTGACTGATTTCTTTCTTTCTTTTTTTTTTTTTTTTTATCTCCAATTGATTACTGAATAGCATTGGGACAATTTCTTTTTTTATTTCCCCCTCCAGTCTGCATAGCTCACTGGTTTCTTCCCCTAGGAGGTCCCAAATGACACAGAAGTAAAACACTTACTGCTTTTATTGCTCAGCTTTAATTCTCGTGTTTTACGTTTAACTCTTCGGAAGCCTGGGCAGACAGATGATTCAGTGGTGGGGGATCTTTTCCGAACAGAAACAAAGTATCCTGACTTTGTTACAGAGTTACTAAGACTGGCAACTGTTTCAACCATTCAAACGGAAAGAGCTGAATGGGAATCTCACAGAAGAACCGATTTAGGACTCTCTGCTGGCTGTTTCACACAGAATATCCCAGTCCAGATGCGGATAAACCACAAACAAAAATGATAAAGCCCATCCTGGAGTGTGTCTTCCAGAAAGAAACAATGTTTTCTGAGTATAATCCATCCTTTCCGACTGATCCCTCTTGTCTGTTTCAGGAACTTGAAATTTTATCTCAGTGTATTTTCAAAACAAAATCATCTTTTACATGATGGATGAGGTATTAGTCTTGCTCAAATGGATATTTCCTTCCTCCTCCCCAAACTAACTTGTTGATCTGATTGTTCATTACTTACAATTGTAACTTTATATGCATTTAATTAAAAATATATTGTTGTTAGGTGCCATCAAGTCGGTATGTGACTCATAGCGACCTTCTGTACAACAGGAGAAACTCCTGTCAGTGCTTCTCTGTTCATAGGGTTTTCAATGGCAGATTGATTTTTGGGAGGGGGTTGCCAGGTCCTTCTCCCAAGCCTACAGCTTCTGGTGTTCCCAGGTGGTCTCCCATCCAGGTACTAACCAGGCCTGACCCTGCTTAGCTTCCGAGATCTGATGGGATCAGATACCACAGGGCTATGGCTGCAGGCAAAAAAAAAAAAAAAAAAATATATATATATATATATATATATATATATATATATATATATATATATGTTGTTGTTGTTGTTAGGTGCTGTCGAGTCGGTATCTGACTCATAGCGACCCTCATAGGGTTTTCAATGGCAGACTGTTTCGGGATTGCCTTGGGAGTGGATTGCCAGGTCCTTCTCCCATTTTTGCGGTGCTGGGAATTGAACTCAGGACCTCAGAGACTGCAGCACAGCACTCTACCAACTGAGCTAAATCCCAGCCCATATATATATATATGTATATATATATGTATATACATATATATATATAACATACATACATACATATTATTAAAAATAGACACATAGGTCATCTTGGTTTATATTTTTCTCTGTCTCTCTCTTTTTCAGCACTAAGGAGGTTGAACCCAGGGCCTTGTGCATGCTAGGTAAGTGCTCTACCACTGAGCTGCACTGCCCAGACCCTTTTTTGTTTCTAATTTTGAGATAGAATCCTCTTAAAATTGCACAGGCTGCCTCTGGCCTTGAACTCACGATCCTCCTGCTTCAGCCTCCTGAGTTTCTGGGATTACAGGCATATGCCACAGTGCCTGGCTTGGCTTTCTCAAAACCTATGCAAGTCTGATTATCTAACCTAAGTAAATACTGACTATAGAGAGACATAACCACCAACATGAAGTCAAAATGTACACCAGCTTTCAAATAATACAAAAGTGATTTTTTGTTCTCATTCCCTTAGGCAGGACTCCCTTTGAGACTGTTTCAGGGAGAGAGAAAAGATTTCATTTAAAAATGAAACCCTTCCGGGAAGGGTTTCTGAAAAGTCCTTAAGTAATTCCATTGAGTAGAAAATCCACATAGAACTGAAAGTGCCTTGCCTATTTTTCTCTATTCCTTTCCGTAAATCCACTTCCTTCACTTTTTTCTTTACTTTCTTAGTGGAGATGAATTGCAGCTGGGGATTTAGCTCCATGTAGAACACCATGTATTCTTAAGCACTCATGGATAGAGATTAAATTCTCTAAGTGTTTATGGCACAGAGAATTCTACTAGCTTCATAAGTCTGAGACATTTTAAGTAAAAATTGAAATATTCAAAGAATATAGAACTCATTTTTTAGACTGCAAAAACATATAATTATTTCTCCTGTAGATATATATTTCAAGTTTACTGATGGGATTCAGTCTACATTATTTCTTTTAATAATGTTTCCTGTTTGTTTGTGAATAATCTTGGAGTAATCTGGGCCAGGGAAGCGAGTTTTAGGAAGAATAGCTAACCTGTATTGCTATTACCACCAGGAAATTCATTGCCCAGTGGTGCAGATTAAAAGAATGCCTTGTTCTTTCCTAAGAAGTATGTTAATCTGTTCTGTTCTGGCTGCTGTGAGTTCCAAATTCTTCTTAGCAATATCATTCCATACATCAAAGCTGAGGACATGGTAAAAATGTTATAGATTGGTAGCTCTTAATTCTCTTATAGAAGAGAAATAGGAAGGATATGTAGGAGGTCCAGGTCATATCTTGAGTTCAACAAATATTTATTGCATTCCCATGGCGTATCAGGCACTATGTTTTAGTTTTCTCTTATAATAATTTCATGGCTGCAGATTACATTGCTATGTTCAGAAGATACTAAATCTGAGTCATGTAGTAAAGACTTAATTTTGTTAAAACTGAGATGACTTATAGTCCAGACGCAATATCCATGGCAGCTTTGTAATGGCCTTAGGTGGCTCTTACAGTACAATAATGCAAAAGATTGAAGGAAGCTATTGCTTCCATAATACACTATAATTTGACTTAGGCTCTGCTTAGATACAGTCATCAATAACTCAGTAAAAACAATTTCACATCTAAGCATCAGCTCTAACGACAAAATCGCAGGGACTCTGAAAGGAAGGTGATGGAAACACAAAGCATTTCTTCCTAGTATCCATTACCTTTCTTCTGCTATTGATTTAACTAATGACTTGAACTTAGATCTTAAAGAACATAAATGAATAAACCACACACACACACACACACACACACACACACAGACACACACACGAGAATATGTTAAGCTATGGGTGTATTTAAAGAGTATTTTCATAACATTTTTTGTATTCTTCATAAAATTAATTTTTGGCATTAGTAAATAACCAAATACCATAAAGTCACAGTGTTTCAGTTTTAACTCAGTAAAAAAAAATTTTTTTTTAGTGTTGGGGATTGGACCCAACATCTCATGTACTCAAAGCAATCACTCTACCATTGACCTATGCCCTTAGCTTCCATTTTTCTTTTAGTCACCCTGGACTAGGTATGTTGTTGTTGTTGTTAGGTGCTGTTGAGTTGGTGTCCAACTCATAGCGACACTCATAGGGTTTTCAATGGCTGGCTGTTTTGGGATTGCCTTGGGAGTGGATTGCCAGGTCCTTCTACCATTTTTGCGGTGCTGGGAATTGAACTTGGGACCTCAGAGACTGCAGCACAGTGCTCTACCAACTGAGCTAAATCCCAGCCCTGGACTAGGTATATTTGTCCTTAATTAAGGGTTATGTAGCCCCTTATTTGTGTGTGTGTGTGTGTGTGTGTGTGTGTGTGTGTGTGTGTATTTTATGTTTTTCTAGACCTCTTTTGTCGGGTACAGACCTGTGTCACTCATGAATTAGATAATTTTCAAAAGCCCTCAACTCCATCTTGTGGAAGTTTTATTCTCAGTGGAAATATTATAGCTGCTGTTGTTGTTGTTAGGTGTTGTCGAGTCATTGTGAGACTCATAGCAACCCTACGTACAACAGGCGAAACAATTGCTAGTGCTTCTCTGCTACTCATAGGGTTTTTAATGGCTGATTGTTTTTTGGGGAGTGGGTTGCCAGGTCCTTCTACCAAGCCTACAGCACCTGGTGTTCCCAGGCGGTCTCCCATCCAAGTACAAACCAGGCCTGACCCTGCTTAGCTTCTGAAATCTGACAGGATCAGATGCTACAGTGGTCCAGCTGCAGGGCAAATATTATGCTATATTGTAGCATAGTATAGTGTAGTCAATAAAATACTCTACAGTTCCTATCATGACATTTGCCACTCACTCCACATTTAATTTTTTAATTCACTAATTCCTTCTTCCTGGTTCAATGTCCAGCTTTCACAACTGTATGATGCAAAGAATTGATGCTTTTGAATTGTGGTGCTGGAGACATCTATTGAATATACCATGGACTGCCAAAAGAACCAACAGATCTGTCCTAGAAGAAGTACAACCAGAGTGCTCCTTGGAAGCAAAGATGGCCAGACTGCATCTTAGATATTTTGGACATGTAGTCAGGAGGGACCAATCCCTAGAGAAAGACATCATGTTTGGGAGAGCGGCAGGTCAACGCAAAAGAAGAAAACCCTCCACCAGATGGACTGACACAATGTCTGCAACAATGGGCTGAAACATAAATACGATCTTGTGCCTGGCACAGAATCGCGAAGTGTTTCGATCTGTTGTACATAGGGTCACTATGAGTTGGACTCGACTCGACGGCACCTAACAACAACAACAACAACAACAATTCCTTCTTGGGGAAAAGGACCTGGCAGCCAACTCCTGAAACAATCAGCCATTGAAAATGCTATGAGGGTCACTATGAATTGGACCTGACTTGACAGTACCGAACAACAACCACAGTTCCTTCTAGCAATCCCATTCATATCAACCAAGTATGTTAGTGGAAATTCATGTGAATCCAGAAAGGTATGTGATGCCGCCGATCGATTTAGTCTGCTTCCACATTTGTTTTTCTCTGAATCATTCTCTTTAGAGGATTTATGATCAGCAGAACTTATCAAGCCTTGAACCTTTGTCTCACCAGAGATTGGCTCTGTGTCTCACACTGGGCACAAGGTCTGGCATACAATACAATTAGCAGGGTTTAGCTCAGTTGGCAGAGTGCTGCTCCACACTCTCTGAGGACCTGGGTTTGACCCGAGCACTGCAAATATGAGGGAAGGTTGTGGCAATCCACTCCCAAAGCAATCCTGAAACAGTCAGCCATTGAAAACCCTATGAGGGCCCGACTCAATGGCACCTAACAACAGCAATAATGCCATGTATTGTCTACTTTAGATCATTTTGAGTTCCAATGTCTTCTTGATGATGAAATTTCCCATATGTCCTTAGGTAAACAGCAAAAGAAGCTCTGTTTCTTTTGAGAAAAAGAGAAATGGGATTAGCTAAACAAGGACGAAGGGGGAAACGGAATAAGGGTGTAGCAGTGGGGTAGAAGGCAAGAATTTTGTTTTTGTTTTTGATTTCCTTCAGGGCTGGAAGTAAACTTACCAATGTGTGGCATCTGATCCTGTCAGATCTCAGAACCTAAGCAGGGTCGGGCCTGGTTAGTCCTTGGGTGGGAGACTGCCTGGGAACACCAGGTGCTGTAGTCTTGGGAGTAGGACCCAACAACTCACTCCCAAAAAACAATCCACCATTGAAAACCTTATGAACAGCAGAGAAGCACTGACAATAGTGTTTTGCCTGTTGTACACAGGGTTGCTATGAGTCGGATACTGACTCAACAACAACATAAGTGGATGACTTAGTTCTATAGACAACAGAATTTTCTACAATTTTGTGTTGATGCTAGTAAAAATGTGAACCCACTTATTCCTGATGACTTCATCTTGTTTCTCCATTTTGGCTCTTTAAATCATTACCGTCCTGGCTTGCATAGGCCTTCCTACTTTCTACCTGCTGAGCACCACCACAGAGGCTTCAGCCCAAGGAGCGTCTTAGCCCCTCCAGCAGTACCAGCTGGAGGATTTCCTGGGCATACTATGCCAGGTTTGTTGTTGTTGTTGTTGTTGTTAAATGGCAATAATCTTAACAAATGTTGACAACATAGTGTCAGATAGGCCGCCTCTTCCTGTATTAATATCAGGTGAGTCTATGGTGTTTTTGTGATCATTTCTAAGGAGCTGTGTGCATCGTGGCAGAGCAAGACTAATTGAGAGTCTCTGTGTATCCAATCAGCCATGATGCATTAAGATAGCTGAGCAGGAACAGCAGGAACCTGTAAGTTCAGGCTCCCGCCATCCATCTCGCCAGAGTGGACAAGCTGCAGGACGTCGCCCCTACTGAACACTAAACACGCTGGATCTTACCACCACCTTCGTGTTTTGCTGTTTTTATTTGACAAACTCAAGGCCCTTCTGCAGGCTCTGGGCTGAGGAGGGGCTTCAAACACAGCTGCAGAAGCTCAAAGTCTAAAGCAGCAACCTGAGAAGTAATGAGATCACCCCAGGATTCGTGATAAGCACCACCATGGGGGGGCGCTGAGAGAAGAAGCCAGGGAGCTGTACTCTGACCAGCCTATCAGGGGATCCTTGTGAAAAAGTTAAAGCAAGGGAGTCTTATCCAGAGAGACAGCAAAAGCTTTCCGTGAGGACGTGCAGTTGTGGAAAAAGCCAGCCTCCCCCTCCCAGCCCTGAGGTGCAATCAGCCAGGTGTGGTGAGACCATCCACTATCAGGTGAAAGAGAAGGTGGTATTGATGGGCAGTGCCCACCTTTGGAGGCAGGTGCTAAGGAATTGAGATTTAGTGCTGGGAAAGTGCAAAACAATTCATCAGTAGCTTTGGAAAGAAACTTCCCTCTTCTATGGACAATTTCTACTCAGGGCACCAAGGTGAATTTTAAAAAATGTATAGATTTCTTATAATATTATAATTGTAAAAGCACTGAACTCTCAGCTTCAGTTTAAAGCACACAGATCTCAGTTCTGTAGAGGGGTATCACTGTTGTGTCCACTGAAAGAGAGATCATTGTGTCTGAGAGTCATCAAAGAAAGAGAATTACAATCATTTCGGAAACAGGCAGTCATCTGAAGAAGCAAAGAGGTGCGCATCCTGTGAAGCGAAAAGGGACCCACACACCTAAGGAATTATAAAAGTGAGGGACGCTGCAGAAAAATCTGCATATATTTCTTCCTCCTTGAGGAGGCATTGCTATCTGCATTAGCTTTCTGTCACTGTGACACATACCTGGGATGGTCCATTTAAAAGGAGGAGAGATTTATTTCAGGCTCAGGGTTTCAGATGCTTCAGTCCATAGTTACTTAGTCCCATCGCTTTGTCCCTGTGTCAAGGCAGAGCGTCATGGTAGGAGGAGGAAGGAGCTGGGGACCACAACCCCCTCAAGGGCCCTCCTAATGACATAAAGACCTCCAACTAGGTTGCAACTCTTAGAGTATAGGGAATTATCTGGACACCCCCCAGGTAGACAAGGAGGGTGCCCTGACTGAGGCCCACTCCATCCGGGCCAAGGTCTGAGCCCTCCCCAGATCCTGCCCTGCTCCTGCCCCTCCCACCTCTGGTCACCCTTAACCCAGGTACCTGGACTGGGACCTATTTGACTCACTAAGAGCCAATATGGCTACCCAAGTCCCAGTTCACCCTTTTTTCACCCTTCACCTATTTTACTCCTACCTCTCCCATGGAGTGATCCAAGATGGCCCCCGACTAGCCCAGCTCTGGTGTGGCCTCCTTCAACCTGATTGGCTGCCCAGAGCCACCCGATTATTAAGAAGGGAAGCTCAGTGATTGGTCCACCCCCACCTAACCCACCTGTCGTAATTGTACTTTTCCAAACCCTGACGTGGAGAACTGCCCCTCCCAGCATGAGCCAGTCTCTGATTGGTTACACCCTAGTCCACACCCTCGCCCAGAGAGTATATAAACAGACCATAGCCAACTGCAAGGGTCCTTTATCTCCTCCGTCACCCCGACCATGTTGACCCTGATCATCTCACCCCACACCTGACTTCACGACCAGAGACAATCTCGGTTTCCACTATCCAGATCTTCAACCGAGCCACCGTGAGTTGAGAACAAAGACCTCCAGCAAGCCCAGAAAAGCTCTCAATCCCCCCATCCTGGGGAGGAGGTGAGAGAAGAAGATGACTGGCGGTGAGAGGCGAGATCACCAGACTCTATCAACATCGGCTGCTCTTTAGTAGCATCTGTACTCCCGAGTTATAGGTGTTATTAAATAAAGGATCCTGTTTGTTATTGAAGGCTCCCGAGGTCCTTCTTGGCACCACCGACCAGCTCTTGCCTGCTCCCAAGGGTCCCCAAGTAAACTGGTGTTGAGGTGAAGCTCCATGATCTTTTGCTGGGCCAGAGTGGACCCCAACATTAGAGGTTCCATCACCTCCCAATAATTCCACTAAGTCTGGGGACCAAGTCTTCAACTCATGGGCATTTGGAGATATCCAAGCAACTTCATGATAAATGGAGAAAAGATTGAGGTTGTCCAAGATTTTTGCTTGACTTGGATCTACAATCAGCACCCACAGAAGCAGCAGTCACGAAGTCAAAAGATGCATTGCATTGGGAACAGCTGTTGCAAAAGATCTGATTAAAATCTTGAAAAATAAAGATGTCACGGGCTGGGATTTAGCTCAGTGGGTAGAGCACTGCACTGCAGTCTCTGAGGCCCTGAGTTCAATTCCCAGCACCGCAAAAATGGGAGAAGGACCTGGCAATCCACTCCCAAGGCAATCCCGAAGCACTCAGCCATTGAAAACCCTATGAGGGTCGCTATGAGTCGGATACCGACTCGAAGGCACCTAACAACAACAATAACAACAAAGATGTCACATTGAAGAAGGAGGTGCATCTGACTCACGCTATGTATTTCTAGTCACATCATATGCTTATGAAAGCTGGACAGCAAATAAAGGAGACAAGAAAAGAATTGACGCTTTTGAATTGTTTCTGAGGAGAGTATTGAATAGACCATGGACTGCCAAAAGAACCAACAGATCTATCCTAAAAGAAGTGCAACCAGAGTGTTCCTTGGAAGCAATGATGGCTAGACAGTGTCTTATGTATTTTGGAGGGACCAATCCCTGGAGAAGGACATTATGTTTGGGAGAGTGGTAGGTCAATGAAAAAAATAGGAAGACCCTCAATTAGATGGATTGACACAGTGGCTGCAACAATGGACTTAAACATAAAAATGATCATGTGCATGGCACAGTATTGGATAGTGTTTCATTCTGTTGTACATAGGGTCACTATGATTCAGACCCCACTCGACAGCACCTAACAACAACAACAAAAGTCCAAACTATAACACTGTCCAATGGATTTTCAATGGCAGGCAAAATGGGAGGTGAAAGGAGCCTCTAGATTTCTGAAGGGGAGGATTTTCAAGGATTGTGGCCAGATGGAATGCTGGTGATGGAGAATCAGTGAGATGCTCTCTGTGTGATTTTCAGCCAGTAGCCTATGATGGATGGGGCTCCTCAGGTCTTCTTGTTCCTGCTCTGAGAGCCACAGAAGTCATGCTTAGGAGCCTTCAACGAGGGAGATACAAGAAGAAGACTCAGAGGTGAGTGGGATAAACTTACATTTCGGGGAGATTGTCCCCGGCCAAGAAGGGAAAACTTTTTGCTGAGCATTTATTAGAGCAGCTTTAGGGGGAGGTCTTCCAAAGAGAGGATAAAGGAGGCATAAGATCAGTATTTCCAAAAGAATTGTATATTGTATAAATAAAAAAAATTTAAACTATTAGGCCCTAGACACAAAACCCAGAGTGGAAATATGTTGGGGACTTTTAAAATAATATTTCCCAGCTAGGGTCCCTCATAACAGCTTGAGGGGCTGACCCCTAGTTGACCCCAGGGCTCATCCCACTCACTCAAAACAGCCCCTCCCATCGAGTGAGCAAAGATGGCCCCCGGCCAGCTTGACCAGCCTCAACCACCATAATTTTGATTGGCTCCCCTCACCACTGTGCAGATAGTAACTGTCTCTACCTGGCAGTTATGTCCGTTTGCCCCCTGTACCTGCCAGCTGTGTGCCCCGATTGGCTGAACTCTACCATGTGACCCTTCCAGGACCCTATAAAAGCAGGGCTCCTGGACCCCATCTTCACCCTATGATCCTGTAGCACCACCGATCCTCACCTCTCTGACCATCTCCTGAACCTCATCACCTGGACCAGCGCTCCTTACTCCTGCAAGACCATCTAGCAAGCCAGCGGGATCAAGCCCAGGGGCCCCGAAGAGCCAAGGCATCTAGCAAGCCACGAAGAGCCTCCCAACTCCTCCCATCCTTGGGAAGGAGGGGGGTAAAGAAGGCAAGCAGAGAGAGTCAAGACCATCGGACCTCAACTGAACACCAGCGGCTGTGGCTGTGCCTTAGAGGCTGAGCTGTACCAGCACTTAGCCTGCAGCATTCCATGCTGCAGGCCTAGAGCCAGCACTTAAAGGGGTAGAGCCTTGCTCTATAAGGGGCTGCCTGCTCCTTGCTCTCCATAAGGGGAGCACCCCAATAAACCTTCCCTGTTCTTCTCCAACCATCTGAAGGTCTCCCGAGGTCCTTCTTTCACGACACCGGTCACGTGTTTATGTTGAGGGTTTGGCCTTAACTTTAGCCGGGCTAGAGCCAAAAACCCCAACAGAAATACAAATACTGCGCAGAAGGTTAAACAGAGGATGTGGATGTGCAAGAGCTGGCTTTCTGCTTACGTTTCAATGTCCTGAGTAATATTATTTTGGGCTTTCTGCACCTATATGCATGAAAATTTGGTGATAACAACAAAATCTATTCAAAGTATAAGCTTATTCTTATTCTAATCATCACATTTGCCTTTTGTAGATTTCATGCACATGGAATCAAAGCTTGTTATTTTGCATACGCTCATTTTGTTTTCTATTATGTGAGAGCTGCTCATGTTTTTAAGTGTAGCACTCTTTCATTATTCCATATAATATTCCATATAATATTTCAATATTCCATATAATATTAAACAATACTTTGCTCATACTTTTATTGATGGACACTTGGGTAATTTCCAGCTTGGCACTATTGTGACTAGTGCTACTGTAAGTGTTCCTTTTGGTGAACATGTGCACATATTTTTGGTGTGGGTGCAGCTAAAAGCGGAATTGGTTGTTGGGTCTATGTGTCTAGCTTTAGTAAATACTGCCAAACAGTTTTTGCTAAGTGCTTGTACCAATTTATATTGTTGCTAGAAATGGCTGAGGGTTTATTGCTCCCCATGTATTGTTTATTGCTGAGCATTGGGTACTTTTTAAAAAATGAATCATTCTGGAGGGTATGAACTGGTAACTCATTGTGGGTTCATTTGCATTTCTCTGATGAATGATGTTGACTAATTTTTCATAGGTTTGTTGGCTATTGAATATAGTCTTTGGATTGCCTTGTTCAAATCTTTTGTTATTAGGATGTCTGCATTTTTCTTAGTAATATATAGGAGCTCATTTATATTCTGGATGTAAGTAATTTGTTGAATATATTATGACGTATGTCTTCTCCCATTCTGTGCCTTTTTCATTCACTTGCTTAATAGCCTCTTGAGGAATAGAAGTTCTTACAATCAATAAGGCCTAATTTATCATCTTCTGTCCTTTCTTATGATTCCTTTTTATGCCTCCTTTATGGAGTCTTTGCCTGTCCTCAGGTCCTGCAGTCACTTCCCCGTTATAGTCTAGAAGATGTATTAATTTATTGATCACATTGAAGAAATCAATCAGGAGTTGGCTTTGTGCTTTGTGGAGGTGATGGTTAACATTTGTTTCTCCATGTGGGTATCCTTCGAGGGTGTCCCCCATTGTACTAGAGTGTGTACACCTGTCACTTTGTTCTTAGACTATTCTGCTTTACTAGTTGGTTTACCTGCTCTTGACCCAATAACACACTATCTTAATTAAGTCTCCTGATGGTTAAAGTTCTCCAAATTTGATCTTCAAGATTCCCATGCTTTTGAATGACGGTGCTAGAGACTAATATTGAGTATACCATAGACTGGTAAAAGAACCAACAGATCTGCCCTAGAGGAAGTGCAACCAGAGTGCTCGTTGGAAGCAAGGATGGCCAGACTGTATCTTACATATTTTGGACATGTAGTCAGGAGGGACGAATCTTAGGAGAAAGACATCATGTTTGGGAGAGTGATGGGTCAATGAAAAAAAAGAAAAGACCCTCAACTAGATGGATTGGCACAGTGGCTGCAGCAATGGGCTTCAACATAGGAAAGATCATATGCCTGGCACAGTGTCGGGGTGCGTTTCATTCTGTGGTATGTAGGGTCACTATGAGTTGGACCCAACTGGACTGCACCTAACAACAACAACATGGCTAAGATTGATCTTTTCCTTTTTTTTTTTTTTTAGTAATTTTGAAGTACTGTTTTTTTCCACATCCAAAATATCTGCTTTTATTTTGGAATTACAGTTTTTCTATAGACTAATTGAGAGGGTTGAAAATTAATACCTTTACAATATTGACTCTTTCAAGCCATGAAAATGGTCTATTCCTCCATTTATTTGATCTTATTTAATTTCGCTCAGTAATTTTATGTAGAGTTCCTTGGCATATTGCACAACCTCATTAAATTTACTTTATGTATTTATTATATTACAGGTGACATTTTTAAAAATTTCACTTTTCTAATTTCTTGTTTCCTCAATTTAGAATACAATTGATTTTTGTCTATTTAGCAATCTTGCTAAATTCATTTGGTGATTTCTAACAATATATCAATTGGTTTCATTTTTACATTTTCTATGCACACAATAAGTTCATCTATAAATTACGGCAAGTTTATTTCTTTTTTTCATCCTTTTATCATTTACTTCTTTTTCTTGACTTACTTCCATTTCAATCACCTCAAATTTAATGTTGATAGTGGCAAGTGTTCTTATTAGTGTTCCTATTTTACAGGAGAAAATTTTCGATATTCTGTTGTTATATACGGTATTCCTTGTGAGTTTTTGCAGATATCCTACATCGACCAAGCTTCATTTTTCCCTACTTTTCTTTGAGTTTTTATCACGAATGAGCTTTAAGTTTTATTAAATGCTTTTTCTGCTTCCATGTTTTTCTCCTTTATTATGTTCATATGGCTTATTACATTGATTTGCAAATAGTAAAACAATTTTATAATTCTGGAATATATATGTATGATAATTCATTTTCTTTATTTTTAAGATGTAGGCTAAAGTGTTCTTTGGGAGAAGGACCTGGCAATCCACTCCCAAGGCAATCCCAAAACAGTCAGCCATTGAAAACCCTATGAGGGCCGCTATGAGTTGGATACCAATTCGACGGCACCTAACAACAACAACAACAAAGTGTTCTTATTTATAATCCAAAGAGCTGAAGCCAAATGGTTTCAAACTAACAGTGTAGGTCTTGAGCAAATACTACATTCCATTTTTACCATTGTAACTTCTAATTTATTAAAGTTATGGTTTGAATTTTCCAGATGTCTGTCAGCTTGTTGTGCTGTAGGGGCTTGCATATTGCTGTGATGCTGAAAGCTAGGCCACTAGTATTTCAGATACCAGCAGGGCCAACCATGGCGAACACATTTCAGCTGAGCTTCCAGACCAGGACAGACTAGGGTGAAGGACCCAGCAGCCCATTCCCAAAACAATTAGCCACTGAAAACCCTAGAAATAGCAGAGGAGCACTGTCAAATATAGTGCCAGAAAATGAGCCCCTGGGCTGGAAGGCATTCAAGAAATGAATGGGGAAGAGTTGCCTCCTCAAAGTAGAGTCGACTTTAATGATGGGAATGGGAAAATACTCTCTTGTAAAATGACTTAGATAGAGTCTTTCATCTATTTTTGAATAGTTTGTTGATTGATTGATTTAATACAACACTAGTTTAGTTTGTTGCTCAAATTGTCTTCCTCTGTCCCTTTGACATACTCCCATCGTTTTGGTGGGGTTTTTGTATTTATTTGTTTTGAACACTTCCTTACTTTCTGACACTATAAGAAACTGCAAGCTCATCTTGTACATTTCCTGCCCCAATCCTAGAATCAACCATTTTTCCCATGAGCCTCAATTGTTTTTATTGGAGAGTGGCATTAGAAATCAAGACCTGTGCTAGATATGTCAGTTGCTACTAAGGTACTTTGTTCTTCAGTTGCCAAAGAAAGGAAATGTGTATGCATGTATTAATTCATGTATAAATATATCACTATAAATATTCCTGTCTGCAGCTGTAGCCTTGTGGCATCCAATGCCACCAGATCCAAAAAGCTAAGCAGGGTCGGACCTCATTGGTACTTGGATGGGAGACTGCCTGGGAACACAAGATGCTGTAGGTTTGGAAGAAGGACCCAGCAACACACTCCCCCCCCAAAAAAAAACCAATCAGCCAATAAAAACCTAATGAATAGCACAGAAATACTGAAAATAGTGTTTCACTTGTTGCACATACGGTTCCTATGAGTTGGACACCGACTCGATAGCACCTAACAAGAACAACATAAACATACACTTGAGGTCTCCAGGAAGTGGCCTCTCAGCCCTGAGGGGGGGTCTAGGACTTGTCCAGCAGTCCACGCTTGTGTTATGCTCCTTGGCCTCTGGCATTTTTCCCTTCCTAATGTGCTGGGATTTAGCTCAGTTGGTAGAGCGCTGCGCTGCAGTCTCTGAGGTCCTGAGTTCAATTCCCAGCACTGCAAAAATGGGAGAAGGGCCTGGCAACCCACTCCCAAGGCAATCCCGAAACAGTCAGCCATTGAAAACCCTATGAGGGTTGCTATGAGTCGGATACTGACTTGACGGCACCTAACAACACCAACAATGTGCAGTTCTGGGTTCGATAGCAGATTCACAGGCCCCTCAGGACTGTTTGTAGAGCTTTTCCAGCCACCTCAGAGTTCCCACCTCTGATGTGCGTTTTCTCACCTCAGGAAGCTCTCTTTGGGGTCTACACACCGCACCGCAGTCTGGAAAATGTCTCCAGAAAGAAAGATAGGGCAGTGTATGGCTCACTGCATTTTTTCCCCTTCTCTAATGAATCATAGTTTTGCACTATCTAAACACCATGGCTTGGTTTATTACCATCCCCGATCAACTTTTCTGTTTCTTTCATACTGTGAAATGGAATTCCCCCACACAAGTATTTTTAAACATGTCAATTGGTCTTGAAAACTAAATTTATAAAGGAATATAAATCATGATTATTGCCACTTAAAAGTCTCTAATTTTACCAGGGATGGTGGCTTACGCCTGTGATAACAGTGACTTGGGAGACCAGGGCAGAAGGATTGTGAGTTTGAGGCCAGAAGCAGCCTGCATAACTTAGCAAGACTCTGACTTAAAATGAAATGCACTGGGGGTGCAGCTCAGTGGGAGAGCACTGACAAAAGAAAAAGAAAAAAGAAATAAAAGAGCGTAAGGTCTTCTGTTTAACCCCACCAGTACCAAAAATAAAAGTCTCTGATTTTTCTGTCCTTCCCTATTCTACCTGCTCTTATATAAAATAGGCCAGTATAACCTCTTCTTTATTCCTATAATCTTTTAATCCAATGATCACATCTCATATTTGTGATCTTGAGCAGATGTTTCTTATTGCTTCTCTCTAGATTTTTAAATTAATATGCATTTTAAATATATTGAAATATCAATGCACCAAACACCTGAACTTTGAAAACAAGTAAGTTACTATGATAACAAAATTTATAATAAAGATGCGATCCAAATTTTTGTTGACCCAAGCACCATGTCATATGTTCTTATCTTATTTTTAACCTTCACAACTTTTGTATGGAATGAAGTACTCTATTTTACTTTGTTATTTATTTGCTTGCTTGTTTGTTTGTTTGTTTATTGAGGCAGGGTCTTGCTGTATAGCCCAGGCTGGCTGGGAACTTATGATCCTCCTGCCTCTGCTTCCCAGGTGCTGGAATTACAAGCTTGAGCCACCATGCCCAGCTCAGGTGGTTTGGCAAGGGCCAGGTTGCAGATGAGGAGATCATGAACCTGTACCATCCGGTCTCTGGTGGACACCAGGAACTCAGTAAATCTCACATTCACAACTTCTGATTTTATTAACCAAGACATCAAAGGTCCAATAGAAGTTCCTCGCTGTGATTTGGCAGACAGATTAGCTGGCTGGCTGGCAGTAGACATAACTTCTACCTCCATCACGCCCTGTCCAGCTGACCCTTGCAACACAGCCTCTCCGAAGTCCAATTTCTGTAGCAAATTATAGCTAATAATGGACGCGCTCTTCCCAGTGCTTATGTGCTCGTGCTGGCAAATTTATTTTCCCACCTGGAAGGATCAGTTCCAGTGGCAGACATGGCAGATTGGAGAGGATGTCAAATTATGTAAAACCCTGGCAAGATCTCAGAACACAGTCTGGGAAACCAGCCTGCTGGTCTACTGCCTTATTCTCTTGGTCACCTGGTCTCCTGGTCTCCTTGCCTTTCCGATTGTAAGTAAACCAAATTTGGCTTAATTCCCTCTGGAATATTTATCCAAAATCAGCTCCCAATTTGGGCCATCCCTGGGGTGGGGGTGAGGGCATTGGTTGTGAAATTAGGAGACTTTGAAAGGACTGAAGCCTGCGTTGTGGCTTCCGGAAAGAAAAAGGCATTTTGGCCAGGGCCCACCAACCTTCTGCTCCTTTAAAGTCCCTGCCTTCAATGCACAGCATCTGGGACTACCATCATCCTGCCCACTCTGGCTTTAAAGGTGAATTTTGCAATTTTTGAAAAGGTCCTTAGACTCACATTGCAGAATTAAAGGGTGTATTATAATTATCAATATCAATAGTCATAAAAGTTTATTAAAGGTCATTAAAATGAAAGGGGATGTCTCTAGATCCCATCAATCTGAATTGACTCCCTCCTCTTGTGTTAATTAGAAAACTCAGATAATGGTTCTATGGAGGAGTGTGGGCAAAATTTAATTACGAAAGTTTAATGGGCCACTATCTACTTCCTGCCAGATTAAAAACTGATGATTTACGCAATTTTAGATACTACCACAGGCTTTTCTAACAAAACATGTTGCAGACTAATGTAAAAGTTTACTGAGAACATTCCATTCGTTTTAAAGCAAGGCCACCCAAAGCCATATTTGCGTTCTCCTTTTAAAACATGAAGCCACCGCAAAAGGCACATATTCTCTGTCTATGAATCCTTACAGCCTTAAACTATGTTGTTGTTAGGTGTTATGAAGTCAGTTCTGATTCATCGTGACCCACACAGGGCTTTCAGTGGCTGATTCAGGATTGTTTCAGGAGTGGACTGCCACATCCTTCTCTTAAACTACAGAGCAGCCAGAAAATGCAGATTTTTTCACATATATAGGTTAAAAATTAAATTAAATCTTTTATCCCCTGGGAATTGGGGAAAGGAATAGTTTCTGGGGGTGTGGGGGAGATTTTAAGCCACCAAGGAAAGAAACTGGGTCTTAATGATTCTGATTCATGCTTTTCATTGAGAACTTTTGGAATCTGGTCAACTCCATCCTTTCCCTGATCCAGGGCTTTCTGTCCCCAGCTCAAAGTGACAGACTGTAAGGAAAACATGGGATGTTAAGGAGGTAGAGAAAAGAAAAGGTGATTGCAGAAGAGGAGATGAGAAAAGGAGGCCAGAAGCAGCTTGTTCTTAACTCTTAAATGGTGGAAAATGGAATCATTGAAGATTTGTTTCTCCATGCTTTCTTCAAAAATCCAGGCTCTTCAGAATGCTTGCATAAAACACATAGATTCTCACAAATGTAATGATGAACTTCAGATTGTTAGCATGTTGTTCACATCCATTCTGTTCCATACAGTAGCCAGTAGCTATGTGTGGTGAATAGCACTTAAAATGTCACTTGTCCAAACTGAGATGTACCGTAACTTGGACCACTTAACATTTTACAAATGAATGTGAAATATCTGATTAATAATTTCTATATTGGTTATGTATTGAAATGATTGACTTATTAGAATAAATAAGATGTATTATTAAAATTAATTTGATGAATTTTGGGGGATTAGCTCAGTTGGTAGATCACTCTGTGAGGGTCACTATGAGTTGGACACGACTCAATGGCACATAACAACAACATATAGTATATACATATAAAACCTGCATAAAGTAGGAATTTCAAAGAGCTGTGATAGCAATGAAATATTTTAAAAATAATTTTTGTTTTATTTATTGATGGTATAAAAGGCAGAATATAATAGAAACTGTGATTGAACATACTTTATTCATTTTGAAACTTCTTGGCTAATTCTTTGTAATACAGTGATCTGAATATCTGGTTTTAAGGACTTTATTTTAGTGTAGCATTTTAGAGGATAACATGGCTGAGAAAGAGTTATTTCACAGAGAAACACAGATCCAAATGGCAAAAGTTTATTCTTGGCTCATCTTACTAAATCATGATGCTCATTTTTCAAACCCAACTCAGTTATGCAAAGATATTTATTGTTGGCAAGACTGTGAGGAAAAAAAGACACTCTTCTACACTGCTGGTAGGAATGTAAACTGGTACAACATTTATGAAGATAGTTTGGCACCATCTTTCAAAATTATAAATGCACAACCTCTTTGATCCAGATAGTCAACTTCTTTAGAATTTATCCAACAGTCAATACTAGCATTTGTGTAAAATGGCATATAAAACAGGGCCGTCCGGCAAGGTATTGTTGGCAATAACTAAAGACTGGAAACCACATAAATATGCGTCATGTGGGGACTGGCGAATCAATCACAGTAGACCCATAAAAGACAGTACTGTAGATCCACAAAGGAGAACAGAGAACTCTATGTGTTGATACAGAACCCTGTCCACTACATAACAAGGGAAAAAATGCAGGTGCCCAGTGCTTCTGGGACGCTGCTCTTTCTCCTACAGAAGCAGAGAGTTGGAAGAGGAATATGTAGTGGTGGTAACTTACTATATATGCAGAGTATAATATTATATTATATTATATTATATATTATCTCTGCAAGAGCCACAAAACTGGTACCTCTGGCCATCTCCAGAGCTGAGAATTGAAACTAAGAGTGGGAGGATGAGCAGGGCACTGTGGCGTGTGCCTGTCATCCCAGGGACTCAGGAAGTAGAGGCAGGAGGATCACAAGTGCAAGGCCAGAGGCCACCTGTGTAACTTAGAAAGACCCTATCTCAAGATAAAAAATAAAGAATGGGATGGTGGCGCAGCTCAGTGGTAGAGCACTTGGGGAGTATGTGCGAGGCCCTGGGGTCAGCCCCCAGTACAACAATAAAAAAAAAAAAAAGGATGACTTCCCATGCTCTGTGCTTAGATGTTTTGGATTTTGTACAGTCTGAAAGAATTACTCACCTAAAATATTTTTACATTGTTAAAAGGACTTGTTTTATAAGATTGAAAATATCGGGAACATCCTGTAGCCTGCAAATTGCAATGTATTGCCTAGCTGGCCAATGAAACCCTGAGGAATGTGCTTCCCCCCTCTATCCTGTGGTCTCTCACTCTTCTCTCGGAACACACCAGGTTCCCCCTGTCTCATGAGGAGCAAAAGAGAAAGTGGAGTCTATCCCTATTTTAGGTCTGCAGCTATACCACCCTGGCGTCTAATCTCATCTTCTCAGAAGCTAAGCAGGGTCGGGCCTGGTCAGTCCTTGGATGGGAGACTTCCTGGGAACACCAGGTGCTGTAGGCTTGGGAGAAGGACCTGGCAACCCATTCCCAAAACAATGAGCCATTGAAAACCCTATGAATAGCAGAGAAGCACTGACATAGTGCCAGTCATGGCACAGTGTTGGGTGGTGTTTCATTGCATTGTACACAGGGTCATTACGAGTCAGACCCAACTCAATGTTACCCAACAACAACAACATCCCTATTTTAAAAGTTAGTAAAGCCTAATTTCATTTTTACAATTAACACAGAAAATAAATACGAGGAGAAATTGCATTATTAAGCTGGGCACGGTTGGCACATGCCTGTAATCCTTTGACTTAGGAGGCAGGAGGATCACAAGTTCAAGGCCAACGGCAGCCTGTGCAACTTATCAAGACCCTGTCTCAAAATAAAAAATAGAAAGGGGGCTGAGGATGTAGCTCAGTGGTAAAGGGCTTCCTTGACATGTGCAAGCCTGCAGGTTCCGTCCTCAGTACCACAGATGCACAAAATTGCATGATAATAATATTTCCTGCACCTAAGGGGCTCTTACATACTCTCTGGATGCAGACATTTTATTTTTGGAACTATTGGCAACAGACTGGTCAAAAGTCATAGATCATTAATATAATAAGCAAACATTAGCATAAGATAAAAGACATTAGTAATGTGTCCTATTAGTATTAGATATTAGTATATATTAGTAATACATCATAATAATACACACTGTGTATTGCTAATACATGTGTATTAGTATAATTAGTGCTTCTTAGTCCTAATTATAATGACTGTAATAATCACTATTGATAATAATTAGTATGCATTAGTAATATTTGGGTACATATTATATGTGTAATCACCAACTTTTTTCATGATATAAATTCCATACAGTAAAAACCATACATCATGTCAGTAGGAAAGGCACAGATACTTTAGAAGTTTTTGCGCCATCTTCTTCCTGAATGTGTATTACCTATGAGCTACATTCAGGTCACTTTGGACGTTAAAAATGGAATAGCTGCTTTTGATTAATCATTTTAACATCAGAAATATTTTTCTTTAAAATAAAGAGACATTTGCACAAAGGACAACCAAGGAGGTGCCCCTAAGCAAAGCAAACTGAAAACCTCAGTTTGGGTTTGTAGCCTTTTCTAGCCCGTTTCCAGCATACCCAGCTGCAGAATTTCACATTGGAAGTCTAGAGCTGGGTTGTCAGGTCTAATTTAGGAAGCTGTTGATGATTTCCACAGCAGCTCTCTGGCCCGAAGCCGTCTATCCGGCTCCTAGACACCACTGTGACAATGGCATGTCCTTGATCACTTCAGGATCAGAGAGAGTGAGGGGTTCACACCAGAAACAAAATATTAGAACGTAAGACACCAAGCAGTCGGAGCCATGTATGTGATGGGAGTAGATATCAGAATGTCCTCATCCGCTTATTTTGTGCCATGAGCAATGAGCCCAAAGATCACTACGGATTCAAGAAAAGTAGTTATACCACAAACACATAGTAATTATATTGCAGAGAGCTTTTGCCAAAGGACTTTTAGCGTCTTCTAAGAAGAGGGAGCGTTACAAATGAAAAGAAAATATATACTTAGAAAAAATCGTTATGCATGCATTTCAAGACAAATGCTTTGCCTTTCTTCTATTTTTGCTTCAAACATTAAACTTAAAATCAGATTTACATGTCCAGTCCTATAGTGCCCATTGGACCAATGCTTAGTCATCAAGATTCATCTAGATTGTGGCCTTCTGAAGATGTTGTTGTTGTTAGGTGCCATTGAGTCAAGTCCGACTCCTAAGCAACCCAACGCACAACACTGTGCCATGCCAGGCCCCATGCCAGTGCTTTTCTGCTATTTGTAGGGTTTGCAGTGGCTGGTTATTGCAGGAGTGCTTCAGGAGCAGGCTGCCAGGTCCTTCTCCATTTTTGTGGTGCTGGGATGGAGCACCTTCTTCAGAGCACGGTGAGCAGCACTCTACCCATGTAGCTAGCCCTCAGTCAGTTTATTGACCCCCCTCAATTCCTAGGGATGCAGAATGAATGAGGCTCCTTGTCCTACCTCCAAAACACTTTTGAGCATTGTCACTTTTAAAACGTCTATTCTTGAACTTCTTTACTGCATTCTGGCTTTGTCCTCACAAATTGCTGTCCTACTGGAATGAGCTTCTCAGGCAATGACTGTGCCTTAGTCACATTGGATTCATGTTTGATTTTCTAATGTCTGGTGCTATGCCTGACAGTTTGGGGTTTCTCCTAGACAAATTTTAGAGTGAAGAAATACATACAATTTGATTTGACTTTATACACATAGAGTTCTTTCCTCTCAAATATTTTTACATTTCTTTGATTTTTCTAGCTACCCTTTTAGCAACATTTTCATATAGTTGTGACCTACTAGAATCACTGCAGCTGTTAACATTTTATGCATTCATCAAGCAATGGACAGATTTTTAGACTATAGTTAAAATAATGATTGCCTGCAGTGATAGCCCTGTGGCATCCGATCCTGTCACATCTCGGAAGCTAAGCAGGGTCAGGCCTGGTTAGTACCTGGATGGGAGACCACCTGGGAGCACCAGAAGCTGTAGGCTGTTTCCCCTGTTGTACAGAGGGTCGCTATGAGTCGGATACTGACTCGATGGCACCTAACAACAACAACAAAATAATGATTGGCATGCAGTAATCAATGACCAGAACCTGAGCAAAGCAGAGCACACCTATAATCCTAGGGATTTGGGAGGCAGAGGCAGGAGGATTACAAGTTAGAGACCAGAGGCAGCTTGTGCAACTTAGCAAGACTCTGTCTCAAGATAAAAAAATTTAAAAGGGGGCTGAGGGTGCAGCTCAGCACTTGCAAAGTATGCACAAGGCCCTGGGTTCAACCATCCAGTACTGAAAAAGGAGAAGAAGGAGAAGAAGAAGGAGGAGGAGGAAGAGGAGGAGGAGGAGGAGGAGGAGGAGGAGGAGGAAGAAGAAGAAGAAGAAGAAGAAGAAGAAGAGGAAAGAGAAGGAAGAGGAGGAGGAGGAGGAGACTCTGATTTCAGAACTGCTTTTGAATGATTTTCATCAAGAAAATTTCCTAACTCTGAGATCTATAATAAGCAAGTAACAGTAACCAAGGAAAATTAGAATAAAAATTAAATTGGCAGATTATATTCCTGGTGCTTTCCCAATTACCCTTTCCCTGCTTCTTATTACCCATCCCAGATTACAAATTCCTTTCAATTCCCCCCCAAGTGCCTTACTCATGTTATTCCAAAAGCTTAGAAGTCATTTAAAGAAAAAAATCATTCCCTAAATAGGAACTCATCAAGATTTAAAATTAAACAAATACTTTCATTTGACCAGAAAAACCTTTGCCTACAAATCTTAAAGGAATACTTTTTTGAATAAAAAGCTATCTTTGAGAATAAAAAAAAATCTACCGAATAAATGAGATAATGTGGTATCGTAAAATGAGTCTCAGATTAGGAATCAGGCGATCTGGATCTTTCTATCACTGCTCCACCTTTTATATCATAGGTTCTAAGCCATGTACTTGGTGTAAATGGTTTGAAAAGTTGTGCCCTTCCCTGCCAAAAGCAGTGTGGTGGTATTGAGAGATGGGGTCTTTAATCAGGTAATTAGGTCATGAGAGTGGAGCCTTTGTGAATGGGGTTAGTGCCCTTGTAAAAAGAGGCCAGAGAGCTTTCTAGCTTTTTTTCCTGTCATGGGAAGATATAATGACAGGTTGGTGACCGGCAACTTGGAGAGGTGCCTTCTCCAGAACCCATGATCATACCATGATCATACTGCTGCCCTGATCTTAGACTTCCAGCCTCCAGAACTGTGAAAAAAAAAAAAAACTTTCTGTTGTTTGTAAGCCACTCAGTCCATGGTACTTTATTATAGCATCCCAAACTGAATAAGACATTTGATCATCTGTGAATGTCTGAAATTAGGATGCATCTGATCAGTTGCATGTCACAATGCGAGTCACAGGGTTTCTTTTTTATTAGAGGAGCATAAGCAATGGTGCATCTTACAACATATGACATTTCAGAATCGTTAGAACACAGTAAACACGACACTTGACAATTCCTGCGTGCACACATTTGTTCATGCTTCCGTTTTCTTCCACCTTTCACATAGAGTGGATCACAGTAGCCACTATGTATTAGATGCTATGTGCTAAGCACTAGGACTCACTGCAGTTGGCCTTAGGAATTCCGGAACAATTCCTACCACAAGGTTTATAATCATGCAAGGATGGGGAAATGGGTCTCTGTACCTATTTCCTCACCACTCAAATGAGAGAGTTTAAATAGATGACTTTTGACATTGGCTTTAACATTTTGTGGTGTTTATTAATTAAATTATGCAAAAGGTCTTTGGAACATTCTTTTCCTGGGAAAATATTATTTAATATCCAGCCTATATTTCATGGTAGAGAAGGATACATGTTATGTACCAAAGACTGTAAGAACTGCTTCACAGATATTTATTAATTTAATTATTATACTTTACCTCAACCAGTGTTATAAGTAGTTTGCAAGGCAAAAAAAAAAAAAAACTGTAGTAAATATTTTAAAGGAAAACATAGTTTAATGAATAAAAAGCTGGGAAATCTCAAATGAGACATGAATGCTGCAAGAGAAAGAATAAACTTAAACTTCTAGGAATAAAAAAAGCAATATCTGGAACTAAACTAAAAATCAGTCAAATAGGATTCACAGCAGATTGGATGCAGCAGAAGAAAAAACCTGATAGAAATCATATAAACAGGAAAAAAGTTGAAAAATATAAAGAAGCTCTCCGGTGATACATAGGTGAGTATCAATGGTTTAAAATATATCATAGTTCCAGAAAAGGAGGAAATAAAGAGAATGAGACATAAAAACATGAAAGAAATACTTGAGGAAATTTTTCAAATTTATGAAAGAAACAACAGCCCACAGACACAGAAACTGAATCGCCTTCAAGCAGAATAGATACTAAGAGAAGAACACGTTAGAGTCAAACTGCAGAGAAAAGACAACACGACCCATTACCAGCGGTGCGCTAGACCAGGCTTGTACAGGTCTTGGTGTGCGGATTTTGTGTGACTTTGTCCACCCTGTTCTGTGATTTGATGTTGGTACTTTGAACTTGGCCATGGTAGAAGCATTTACACCCTGGAAATCAGCAAACACTACAAGTCAGGGCTGTGTTCCCCCAAACCCCAGACAGCTCCTTCTTAAACATTTGCTGGCTTGAGCTGGGTGTGTGGGTCAGTGTTAGAGCCTTTGTCCAGCGTACGCAAAGCTTTGAGTTTAATCTTCATCACTCCAGAAATCAAAACCAAGTAAAAAGTTTTCTAGCTCATCACCAAATATTACATGGGAAAAAAGCAATAAGAGTGATAGATGACTTCTCATCAGAAACGATGGAAGTCAGAAGAAAATGAAATGCAAACAATCATTACCAACCTAAACTTGTATTTTGAATGAATATATCTTTCATAAATGAAGGTAAAGAACAGAGACTTTCAAGTATGAAAACTGAGCACCTTTGTCACCATGAACTACAAGCTACCAGTTGTTCTTCAGGTTGAAAGTAAATTTAAATCTAGAAAGGAAAGACAAGCTCTGAAATTGGTGAATAAGTAAGTGTGAGATAAAGTTTTCTTCCTTAGCTCAAATTCCTTAACTTTGAATAAACTGTTTAAAACAAAACAACAGTATTGCAGTGCAAAGCTTAGAACATATACAAGCAAAACATGTAATAAAAATTGCACAAAAGAGTGGAAGACATCTAAATGGAAATATGGTATTATAAGATGCCTTTGTTATATGTTCTCTCAGTGCCCTCTGGCTGTCATTGTTCCGATGAAAAGCCAACTGCTAACTTCATTGTGGTTTTCTTGTATATTATGAGTCATTTTTCCCTTTTGCTGCCTTCATATGGTCTTTGTCCTTCGTTTGACTGTGAAGTATCCAAGGTATAGATTTCCTTGAATTTATTTGACTTGAAGGATATGCTTATAGAGTTTCACCAATGTGTAGGTTAGTGTTTTTCATCTTTTTGGGAAATTTTCAATCATTATTTCATCAAATTATTTTTCATGTTCCTTTTTTTCTCCTCTTTTTGATACTCCTGTTATGCATATATATGTGCATTAGCTGTTGTTCTGCAATTATCTAAAGTTTGCTCATTTCCTGCATTTTTTAATTTCTGTTCTTACATTGCATAAGCTCTATTGATCTACAAGCTCATTAATTCCTTCTTTCTCCACATCAAACCTATTGTGGAGTCCTCTAATGAATTTTTCATTTAGATTATTGTACTTTTCAATTCTGCAATTTCATCTGGTTTGTTTTTTAAAGAAAATCTCTTTTTACATAGCAGTGTAAGACATGCGGAAAAATTATAAAGACAGCACAGTGAGTTCCCACACCCAGTTTCCTTGTTACTAACATCTAACGTCGGCAAGGTACATGGGTTATAATTAATAAGCTAATGTTGATGTGACTCACGCTTTCCTGTCCCTTTTCATGCCTCATATCTTTTTGTTCAAAGCCGAACGTTTTATATCAAATATTATAGCAACTCCAGTTCCTGCTTCCATCCCTCCGGGACCGGTTATTATTTGCTCAGCTGTTGTTTATTTTTTTAATTGACTTGTTTGAACTAATTCTGTAAAGTCTTTTTTCCCTGCAGAGTTCAGTCTATGACATCTCTACTCAGATTTTCTTCTTTGTTTTATCCTATTGCTTTCTATGGGTCACTTTAAGTCACCACAAGCCATTGCCGGTCAAAGACGGTGCTCAAGATCCCTTCGCCAGTTAGTTTTTACCCTTTTCTATTTGGTGCGGTTGTGTCTTGGAGATTGCTTTCATCGTTCAGCGAGTTTATAATTGGGCCCTGGATTCAGCCACAAGCTAGGCGTTCAGAGTTGCTCTTTCTGACCACACCTGAGAGGATGTGGCCTTGGGCATGCGCATAGCCTTCGAGACCTTCAGGAGTAATCAGGTTTATTTTTAATCCTAGATCCCCTGATGGTGGCTCTGCGTCAGAAAAGCTAATTGTTCAATCAACTGTCAGTCAGTGTTGAAGCCCCCTGAACCAATAAGACTTCTGCTATTTTTCTCCTAGATCTGCAAATGGCATGGGAAACATTTTAAAGTCTGCCCCTTGTCCTCTTCTGATAGGTTTGGGGGCTCGGATGTAGCCTAGTGCATGCATTCAGAACTGCAGGCTGCAGGGTTGACTGCGATCTTAGCAGAGCTCTCCTAGACTATTGGGCCCCCTTGCTCTGTCTTCTGAATACCTGACCGCACTGGGGTTTAGACTGTGTAAGGGAGCAGGGAGCCTCCTCCTAACTGTTGTCCATCAAAACCCCCACTGTCTTTGATATCAAGCTTGGACCAGGAGCTCTCTATTCTGATCCAAATAAAGTCAGTCCCCTCAGGTAGAGCTTTGGAACTTTCCATCCTCACAGTCTTCCTTCTTCCCCCGTGCAGTACCTCAAGGTCATTGCACTATGGCTGTGGATGGAGATGGTGGCTCACCTTTCCCAGAATGACACCCTGGAATGGTTACCCCGTGGCTCCAAGTCTTGCCCCCCACAATAGGGGACCTCTGGCTCATAAGCATGCTAGGACAGTGCCATGAGATATGGGAGGGTGGCCTGAGGGTACAAAATAATGGTTGGTCCCCTAAAATCAACATAGAGATTCTGATCTAAGAGCTGAGCGAGGAAGGAGAGAAGCCTGTGTGTCATGCACACTCAGAACAGAGCTTCTGCAATGCGGAGCTGAGATGAGAGACATTCGTGTCCTGCCCCTTATGGGTGGAACCCAGCCCCTGGTTGAGAATTGAGGGGAGGACCCAAGAAAGGGAGACAGAAGGAGAATGGAGGCTAGACTCCTATTGTTCTGAGAGATAGCAATTTTCTGGAGTTAACCTTTTTCTCAGGTCAACAACAACAAAAAGGAAAACCCTCCACCAGATGGATTGACGCAGAGTCTGCAACAATGGGCTTAAACATAAATAAGATCATGTTCCTGGCACAGAATTGGGAAGTGTTTCGATCTGCTGTACATAGGGTCACTGTGAGTCGAACTCCACTTGATGGCCCCTAACAAGAACCACATGTTCTCAGTTGATTTCTAGACACTTTAATTTTCTTTATGGTGTTACCAGTTATATGGCTGCTTTCCTGGGAAGAGGGTTAGCCAGAATCTTCACAGAGACATTCCACAAGTGTTGCTTCTACAGATATGAAATTTCAACAGTGGGGTACATTTTATGAGTAACTTTCTGTCAATAAGCTATTGTTGTTAGGTGCTGGCAAGTTGGTGCCCAACTCATAGTGACCCTATGTACAACAAATGAAACACTACTTTCATACTTCTTCGCTATTCGTAGGGTTCTCAATGGCTGATTTCTTTTTTTGGAGTGAGCTGCTGGGTCCTTCTCCCAGGCCTACAGCACCTGGTGTTCCCACGCAGTTTCCCATCCAAGGACTAACCAGGCCTGACCCTGCTTAGCTTCTGAGATCTGATGCCACAGTGGTATGCCTGCAGCCTTCAATAAGCTGATCAATTTAAATTAAATGAATAAATTCCTTGGAAACCACAACTTACCAATCATAAGAAGAAATAGAAATAACCTTTTACTTATTTTCTTCAAATATTATCATTGGTATAAGATGCTGCAACTTATAATAGATATTAGAACTCCTCTTGATAAATATTTGGGGAGGACAGGGGGAGAGGACCACTATTATCCATTTGGTGGGGTCTTTCATTTAGTTCTTAGGAGAACGACTTTGCTATTCCCTGCCCAATTGAAAATTTAATAAAAATAAAGAATATAATATTTAAAATTGTTGTTAGGGTTATCCATGCTTTTGCCATAAAAATATGACTGGTGTCATATTTTTGTCTGTAAAATATGACTGGTGAAATTGCATTTCCAAATAATATAAACATTTTATAAATGGTACTAAAAAGCAACAATTTATTATTCTATTCTATTTCTTCCAATGGATTTGAAGAATAGCTTTAAGAGAGCTGCTGCATATTTTTGCTATTTCACTTCTACCTTGTGGTGACCTAATCTATAAAATTAGTTGTGAGATACAAATTTATTTCTTTTCTTTGTTGTTTTTTGTTCTAGAGGCTTCACTAGAAATGGTGGAGTGAAGAGGATAAGGCAAAAAGCATCATATTCTAAAATGTGGCTAACCCGTGCAGAGTATCCTAAGTGCATTATTTTGTAGACCATTTAAAATAATGAGACATGAAGTGTAGAATTGCTGCAGTTTTGTATATTTTACATGTAAAGGTTCCAAACGCTCTTCTTTAAATGACCTACGTGTTGATGGTGAAGTGGTATTGAGCCTGGTAAGTCGCCTCAGTTTCCCCTTATACTTTGTGCAAGGAGACACCACGTAAGAGGAATTCACTGGAAGGGGATCCTATAGGTTCTGAGTGCATGCACTAGGCTACATCCGAACCCCCAAACCTATCAGAAGAGGACAAGGGGCAGAACAGCAGCTGTTCTTTCCAGGTCTAGGACCTGCATTGTTAGGATGATAAATGACAAAGTTGAAGGATGAGAGGTGAACTTGGCAGATTATCCTGGAATAAGGTGATGGGATGCTGTAATAGTGCTTGGATTGGCTTCAATAATTCCATGTGCAGAAATGTCTAATACAGTTGGTGTCCACTCATTGACTTCCATCTTTGAAAATGAGCAATCTTAAAAACCTGCCTCTTTTTAGAATGTTGGAGATTTATGTGAGTCAATAAATACACTAAAAACTTACCACATTTTTCCTCATGTTGAGCCGCACTGTAATTTCAGATCTTTTGTAAGACCTTAAGTCCTTAATAAGGTGTTTTTTTTTTACAAATTTCTGCCAGAGATTTCTCACATTATATAACTGAATTTCTATCTATTATTCTAATCCACTGAGATCTGTTGAAACCTACTTTTGTGATCTGATAGATAACTCATTTGGGCTTTATGTCATTTCAAGATAGGATTAATCTGTCATCAGGTATATTGTGTCCCAATTTTGTCATCTATAAAGTGGGAATAATAATACTCTCTAATCCAAAAGTGGGCTGGGATTTAGCTCAGTGGGTAAAGTGATACACTGCAGTCTCTGAGGCCTGGAGTTCAATTCCCAGCACCGCATAAATGGGAGAAGGGCCTGGCAATCCACTCCCAAGGCAATCCCAAAGCACTCAGCCATTGAAAACCCTACGAGGGTCACTATGAGTCGGATACCAACTCCATGGCACCTAACAACAACAATCCAAAAGTTTCCTACAAGTGTTAAATAAGTTAATACATATAAAAAACCTATAGTAAACACTCAACATTTTCAATTCATTACTGTTATTACTGTGGGCTGGGATTTAGCTCAGTTGGTAGAGCATGACTCTGCAGTCTCTGAGGTTCCAGGTTCCATTCCCAGCATGGCAAAAGTGGGAGAAGGACATGGCAATCCACTCCCAACATAATCCTGAAACAGTCAGCCATTGAAAAACCTACGAGGGTCACTATGAGTTGGATACAACTCAACAGCACCTAACAATAACACAACAAGTGTTATTATTATCCAATAAATTCATCATATTAATCATGAGTTCAAAGTCAAGACCAAACCCCATAAGCCATCACACAAGCTGCTACAAACCTCTTCCAAAGACCAGTGTCCTAATGATCAACATTATTTGAGTTTTTTAACGTATCCTGTGGCATGTCTATTTAATTGGACCAGCACTGAGTCCATGATTCTCCTCTTCCAAGAATAAAATGGAAGTTTCTCTCCCATAGGTTGCTGAGATCAAGGTGTGCCGTGGATTCTCCTGGTACAAAATAAATAACCCCAATTCAAACATGAAACAAATTTTCATTACAATATTTCCTCCGTGAATATCTGGCATTCTAGAAGCCATCACTGTCTTTCGTTCATGTTTAGAGACTCTATGCATGTATTACTTCTTTACTTTGATTTAATGAGAATTCTCTGCGTGCTAGGGAAAAGGCTACATATTAGAGAAAAAGAAATAGGCAGAAGTTATTGTTTGGGTATCTTGTTGTTCTTAGGTGCTGTGGAGTCGAGTCCGACTCATAACAATGCCCATAGGGTTTTCAATGGCTGATTGTTGGGGGACTACTTCATGACTGGGTTGCCACGTCCTTCTCCCATTTGGTGTCTTAGAGTCTAAGAAAATACAAATAATTCTAATTTAATTTAATGGGGAAAGTATGACATGAGCCCATGAAGGCCAAGAAAAGGGGTTCACATGGGACTTCCTAAGGGGAAGGCACTTGAACTGAGCCGGAAGAGCCCCAGTGAAGGGAATGAGTAGGGCATTATAAGAAGTAAGGGTGAGAGGGGCAGTGGCTGGGACAAGGGAAACACTCAGCAAGATCTGAAGAATTGTGGGGAATTGTGGGAAATGATACCGCAGAGGTGGGTAAGGTGGATTGGTATGAATTAATTTGTATTCATTGGTATAAACGCACAATGCCATGCGGTGCATGGTTGGATGCTACATTGCTTGCTAAATACTGTAACGTTGAAAGAGTTCAGGGCAGAGTTTTTCAGGGCTGTGGGTAACAGAGGCCGACTGGGAGATGGCTCTGCTCTCACACCTGTGAGTCTCAAGCCTGTACCCATCGCTCCTCTGTGGGAAAAAGGCCAACATCAGTGCAAACCAGGAAGCCCACGGCAGCCCCAAGGATGGCAAGGCCTGTCACCCAGCATCCTGTGGACAGTGGGCAATGGCTCTTCCTGCCCCTGAGACAGCTCTTGTGAAAATAGTCTGTGTGGAGATAGTTCACACCTTTCTGTGCAGGAGCAAAAGCTAAGTCGTGAGCTCCATTCCAGCTTTATAGTACTTTTCCTCACATGTGGGAGTTAGTTTGTTCTCCATATATGGGGAATGTGCCTGCAGCTGTAGCCCTGTGGCATCCGATCCCATCAGATCTCGGAAGCTAAGCAGGGTCGGGCCTGGTTAGTACCTGGATGGGAGACCGCCTGAGAACACCAGAAGCTGTAGGCTTGGGAGAAGGACCTGGCAACCCCCTCCCCCAAAAAGTCAATCTGCCATTGAAAACCCTATGCACAGCAGAGAAGCACTGACAATAGTGTTTCCCCTGTTGTACAGAGAGTCGCTATGAGTCGGATACCGACTCGACGGCACCTAACAACAACAACAACAATATGGGGAATGGAGACAAAGTTCGCAGAATGACTAACACAAGAATCATTATCCAGTTTCAAACCAATCTTAGTGGAAGCTTCCCTTACTGCCTCACGAAATTTCCTATTTGAGCCTCATGGCACTTTTGTAAACCGTCAAAATAATAAAAATAAAATATCTGTCTCACATACAGACATTTTAACTTAATAAATTTCCCAGGATCTACCCACTATGGATGTGACATTTTCTTTGCATTGGAACCTAAGACTCCAATGAGTGTTACTATATTAAGGGTTAAATAGTGTCACCCACTACTCTTGCCAATTCTCAGTGGCTTAATCCCAAACTGATGAGTTCAGAGAACCCCAGGAAGTGTCTTACTTCTTTAGATTGTTGTCACCAAATCTTAATGGTCCCTTCAAATGGAAATGTACCTTGCAGGCCTGGTAACTGACCTACGTGATTCCGACATACATCATCATAATTTGACAATGTCACTTATTCTAGAGTCTGATTGCCTTCTTTGCCTCCGGGTGCTAAAGAAAAAGGGATTTGTGGCTGAAAGGGTTAAGTGGATTTTATTATAATGTGCTCCCATTTCATCTCCTTCCCTTCAGCCCCTTCACAAAATGTTAATCTAATTGTGACACTATCACTTTGATGGCAATGTGACGCGACAGACAAATTTGATTTTATTCTCCACAGAGCAAAGCATATGCTGTTTGGGAGGCTCTGTCAGTGAGAAGGACATAAAACAAATGGAGGTTCATGAATATACAATTTTTATTGTACACAGTAGTGACATCCAAACTTCAGAGACTAGGTGGGCGAGAGTCGGGCTTTACTATTGAGATGAATGGGCACGTAAAACAGTGCCAACCGAGAGTGCTAACGTTTATGTTAAAAATGTCTATGTGGATAAGAATAATTTTCTTCTCAAGATGAATGATACACTTAATGGCTGTGAGACATTTGCGCCCGTAGCAGCTCCTCCGAAGTAATTTTTTGTTGTTATTGTAAATTATGTAATCTTAACTGCAATTACGGTCCTGTTTAGGGAAAGGTCAAGTTAGTGCTAGAGATGGTTATGAAGTGAAAAGGAAATTGGCGTACGGATTCCCTTGTTGATAGCTTAGGAATGATTTCAAGTGAGATGATATTTTGGTAACTCTATTTCTCGTTTAATGTAATATGCCAAGTAAAGACAGAACACATTAAGAAAACACAAATTAGATTTCTCTAAGTAAACACGTCTCTTCTAAAGGACTGGGCTGTTGGAGAAAGGACAGTGAGAAGGTTAAAAACACCACGCAAACGGGGAAGGCTTCATGTCAAGAAAATAAGCAGGAGAAGTATGGAGACGTTCTCATGGCTGGGTTTAAATTGCTGGGTCTTTTTTTTTTTTCAACTCACTGAAATGCAAAATTCACATGACATTCCTGCTCCTTGTTTTGCAAAGCTTTCTCTCACTTGGAGATTCAACCCACCTTGTTTGAAAGGGGTAAATAAGACTGGGTGAATGTCTGCTTGCTGAGGGTACAGTTTGGATCCTCGTGTGGTAAAGATTTTGGAAAGATTCAATCTAGGTCCAATTTTAATCTCAGTGTTTCCTTCCTTCCTTCCTTCCTTCCTTCCTTCCTTCCTTCCTTCCCTCTTTCATTTCATTTCTCTCTCTTTCTCCTTTCTTTCCTTCTTTCTTTCTTTCTTCTTTCCTTCTTTCTTTCTTTCTTTCTTCTTTCCTTCTTTCTAACTTTTCTGCAGTACTGGAGGGCTGAACCCAGATCCTTGTGCGTACTTTACTTTGCAAGCAACTCCACCACTGAGCTTCATGTTCACCCCCACCCCCCTCTTTTTTTAAATGTTTCCACTTTTTAATCTGAGAAAGTCTCTCTAAATTGCCGACAGACTTTGGCCTTGAATTTACATCTTCCTGCTTCCTCCTCCTAAATTTCTGAGATTAGAGGCATGCACCACCTTGCCCAGAAGCCCTTTCACTGACAAAGAAAAACAAATGCCAACTTCACAATATGAAATTTAAAAGTAGTGTTCAAACAGTAAAGATTTAAAAAAAAAAACTTAATGTAGTTCCTGAAATTAAGGCCCTAAAACAGTATACTTAAAATTTACTGGGGTAAAATATTTTGATGAACACAAAATTTTATGGTCTAATTATTTAATTTCCTCCCACTAGAGCTTCCATATGATTCTGGTCAACAGGAAAACTTTTACAGGATAAAGTGATCAATAAACAGGATTAGATCACTCTCATTATTTAAAGCCTTTAAAATCAACCATGCTTATAATCACAGTGTCTCCCCCTGGTGGACAGATCCTGTTAGTTGGTCCAACATCTTTTCGGGGAAAATCCGTCTCCTGGCTAACTCCACTCCCCGCAAGAGAGGGTGTCTGTATCCCAGGCTATTTCATACCTCCGTTTCTGAAATCATTCGCTGGAGCACTCAGGAAAAAGGCACCCTCTTTTCCTTCTTAATGCTTGTTCTGAACGCAGCCCTGGAGATCTTTGTCTCTATCACACTTTTAGATTAGCTGTGTTATCCGTTTTCCTGCTCTGAGTTGAAATAATTCCAATCAAACCCAAATTTGATGGCTTGGTCTGTGCTAGCTCAAAAGGAGCTGAGTAAATACACAATAGTTATTGGGGATTTCAAAATACTGACAATATTTCATGGAACTCTTTACCATGGCCAAGGGCACCATTAGAAAAAGAAGGTCATTTATGGATTAGATTACATTTTCAGAATCCTCTTCAGCTGTAATTTGGCTTCAACTTCAAGGTCAGCTGTGTTGTTGGATTATCTTGGGTGCCAACCATATACAGACAGGTAGCTATAAACGCAGTTTTATTCCCATTTTAATTTGACCTGAGTTAACTTTAATTAAATGTTTATAGTGTTATATAAAAATAGTACTGGAGCTATTCCATCCTTCATTCAACATGTTTTTGAGCTTTATGGTTCCGTATAAATCAATAGTTCATCTTTCTTCTATTTAGGTACATGAAAGATATTGGTCTGTGATTTTATTGTCTTCTAATATTTTCATCAGGTTTTTGTTATTAGGGTTATGCTGGCCTTATAAGATGAATTGGGTGTGTTTGTTCCTTCTCTTCTGTTTTCTAAAATAGTTTGTGTAGAACTCGTATAGGTTTCTTCCAAATATTTGATAGAAGTCACTAAGGAAACCATTTGGGACTTGAGTTTTCTTTGTTAGAAGGTTTCTGAGGATGAATTCAATGTTTTTGACAGACACAGAACAATCTGAATTTTTCTATTTCTTCTTGTGTCAGTTTTGGTTAGTTGTATTTTTTAAAGGAATTTGTGCACTTTATCTACCTCTGTTAATTATTGGATATGAATATTTTCTTTTTATTCTTCAAATGTTTTTAGCATACTGTTTATTCCTGATATTGGTAATATTAATATTTATCAATTTCATTACCTTTTATAAGGACATAGACTGTAGGGGTGACCAGTGGCCTGCTTATATACATTTCAGGAGGGGAGTGGACTGGGGAGTGGCCAACCATGACAAGGCTTGCTCCAGGAGCAACTGCCACCAACTGCCATGCAAATGTAGGCTCATAATCGTGCACTTTTGGTAGGTGGATAAGGTGCAGGCGGAGCCCATCAAGGGAGTCCCTTCACTGACCAATCGTGGGGGTCTGGGTGACCAATCAGAGTGGAAGTGGTCACTCCAGAGCTGGACTGGTCAGGGGCCATCTTGGGTTACACAATGGGAGGGGTAGGAGTGAAGGACCAGGATGTAGGACAAGGGTCACTTGCCTTAGAAGACAGAGGTCAGTCCTCCAAGCAGACCAGATGGGCCCCTACCTTGATGGTACACTCTAGGATCCCCAACAATCACCTTTCTCTCTCTTCAAGCTGCCATTATTTTTCATTTTTAATCGTATACCTACCAACTGGTCTACCAATATTTCTTCTGGTGCATTTCTATTTTATTCCTCAGGCGGAAATCAAGATACATTCTACCAAAGGTGAATTAGAGTATACCACCCCATTGCTTAGAACCTGTGGGTTCTTCGTAGTTGTTTTACGCTGAAGGTGCAGAGGCATTGCTCAGTGCATAACTTTAGTGTCCTCTTAAACAAAGACCACGCTTGATCTCTCCCCGCCCCAGTCTTATCATGTTTGCATTTCCAGGGTCTTTGTATCTTACGTTCCTTCTCGTTGGAACTCTAGTTTCTGTGTTATCTTCCTCAAAGGTCAATTTGAGGATCTTTTCCTAAGAAAACTTTCCCTGGTATCCTGGACAAAGCCAGATTAGGCTCAAGCAAGCTTCTGTAGACCACAAATGTCTATTTCCTAGTTCTTTTCATTGCTACAGTTTTACATGTATTTCTATAATTATTTAATTAATATTGTCTCTTCCACCAGACTACAAGCTCTTCTAGGGAAGGGTCACACCTATTTTTGCTCACTATTTTATAACTCAGGACTTGGTGATAGCAAGCACACAAAAAATGTTTGGTAATGAAAGAATTCCTACAGTTGGTCACTGGCATCTTCAGAAATATATTTACATTTAATTAATATCATTTCTGTATCATAAAGATAGAATAAGACAAAAGTGCATTCAAATGAGATAATTTAGTAATACTATATAAGCATTGGGAGAAGGACCTGACAATTCACTCCAGTAGCAATCTTGAAACAATCAGCCATTGAAAACCCTATGAGGGTTGCTATGAGTTGGCACCTAAGAAGAAGAACAACAACACATAAGTATATCTATGAAGAAAAACTCCTTGGCTATAACTATATAAAGTCACACTCTACCACAATAAGATAAAAAGTCAATTAAACATTTATATATTTCGAAATAGCTATATGGTGTCCTGGGCTGGGATTCAGCTCAGTTGGTAGAGCACCACTCTGCAGTCTCTGAGGTCCCAAGTTCAATTCCCAGCACCGCAAAAATGGGAAAAGGGCCTGACAATCCACTCCTGAGGTAATCCCGAAACAGTCAGCCATTGAAAACCCTATGAAGGTCACTATGAGTCAGATATGACTCGATAGCATCTAACAACAGCATATGATGCCCTATTTTACCTTTTTATTCCTGAAGTGTTTATGCATTTAAATGACAACATTTCCAGTATAACTTCTGGATCTAGAAGTCAATGCTGCCAAAATTCATTGGAATGATTTTACTTGATGAAATAATTTTATGCTTTCTTTAAACTTTTGTAATTGAGCCCCCCCCTTTTTTTTGTTCCTTTGTTGGGTTAGTTGGCTGATTGGTCTTTTGAGGTAGAGTCTGTATAGCTCAGGAAATGTGCCTCACTCTCACTATATATTCAAGACTTACCTCCAACTTGCTTTCTGCCTCAAACTCCTGAAGAATTGCTCCTTCATAAAGACTACAAATTCTAAAGGAATACATTTTGTCTAGTATACACAAGTATTTTACTTGCTTGGTATAAATAAAAGCAATTTGTATTGGTATTCTATAAGAATTAAAGCTAGATTATTAAATATTTTAGATGAAATTGGCTAAAATACCACATTTACAAGTTACAAATCATATTGCACTACAGGAAAATATATACTTTATGAGTTTGTATAGATTTCCTTATTCTGATCATATTCTGTTTATCTTTATTCTGCCTCTAATACTCCTATAAATGCAGTCAATTGTAGCATAAATATTTGTTATTGATTTTTTATTTATAATATTATTTATATCAAGATTATCCTATTAGTCTTGACTTTCAGAATATACCAGTGAGAGTATAAATCCCCTGAATAATTCCTTTTATTCAAATGAAGATTCTCTTTATTCATACACTCACTTATATTAATATAATGCATATATATGTACATATATATATATTTGTTGTTGTTGGGTGCCGTTGAGTTGTGTTCGACTCATAGTGACCCTTATGGGTTTTCAATGGCTGATTGTTTTTGGGATTGCCTCAGGAGTGGGTTGCCTCATCCTTCTCCCATTTTTGTGGTGCTGGGAATTGAACTTGGGACCTCAGAGACTGCAGAGTGGTGCTCTACCAACTGAGCTAAATCCCAGCCCATATATATATATATCATTTTCTCTAGTTATATATAGTTTTCTCTAGTTATCTGCATGGGGTTGATTTCAGTAACTTCCACAAATATAAAAATCCACAAATAAAAATCCTCAAATCTCTTGTATAAAATAGTGAAATGTTTTCAAATGCGTATCTCCCCATATAGTTTAAATCATGTGTAGGTTACTTAGCAATGCCTTCTTGTTGTTGTTGTTGTTGTTGTTGTTGTTGTTGTTGTTCTTTTTAGGTGCCATAGAGTCAGGTCTGACTCATAGCAACCCTGTGTACAACAGAATGAAACACCACCCAACACTGTGCCATGCACATGACCTTTTTATGTTTGAGCCCATTGTTGCAGTCACTATGTTTCTTTTCATTTTGAGTCCTGCCACATCAGCAACTGGAGGTCCCAGGGCCTTTATTCCATTCCCGTCACTAAAGTTGGCTGTACTTTGAGGAGGCAACTCTTCCCAGTTGTCTTTTGAACACCTTCCAGCCTGAGGGGGCTTATTTTCTGGCACCATTTTTGACAGTGCTTCTCTGCTCCTTATAGAATTTTCAATGACTAATTGTTTCAGGAGTGGACTGCTGGGTCCTCCTCTCTAGTCTGTCTAATACAATGTAAATACAATGTTGTTGTTATTTTTAGGTGCCATCGAGTCGGTATCCAACTCTTAGCGACCCATGTACAACAGGCAAAACACTATTGCCAGTGCTTCTCTGCTGTTCATAGGGTTTTCAATGGTGGATTGATTTTTGGGAGTGGGTTCCTGGGTCCATCTCCCAAGCCTACAGCACCTGGTGTTCCCAGGCGGTCTCCCATCCAAGCAAAAACCACGCCTGACCCTGCTTAGCTTCCAAGATTTGATGGGATCAAATGCCACAGCACTACAGTTGCAGGCATTTAAATACAATGTAATAATATGTAATTGTCCCTATACTGCAATGTGAATACTATCTGACAATGTATATGACCCAAATACTATGTAATACTATGTAACAGTTGTTACATTGCAAGGTAAATACTATGTAATGGTGAATACAATGTAAATAATATGTAATACTATACAATCGTTGTTTTCTTTTATTGTTGTTAGATACCGGCTTTCCTACAGGTTATATGGGCTGGTATTTAGCTCAGTTGGTAGAGCACTGCGCTGCAGTCTCTGAGGTCCCGAGTTTAATTCCCAGCACCACAAAAATGGGAGAAGGACCTGGCAATCCACTCCCAAGGCAATCAGGAGACAGTCAGCCATTGAAAACCCTATGAGGGTCACTATGAGTCGGATACCGACTCAACAGCACCTAACAACAACAACAACAGGTTATACTGGATTTCTGTAAATAATGAAAAGAAAAAAAAGTCTGCACATTTAACAAAGATGCACTTTTCCCCCAATACTTTCAATCTGTGGGTGTTTGAGTTCATGGATGCAAACCCCACAGATACAGAGGCTGACTGTAGATGCATTTATGAGGGGGTTCACCTGCCTATGTGTGGTGTATCTGTTACTAATTGGCATGGGCATGGAATGAGGTATCAACTAAAATTAACTGATTGAGTGTTGCAGGAAAGCATGGTTAAACACCCTCCTAAGTGTGAACAGGACCCAAGACAACCAAGACTTTCTTTTAACTAAGATTGGCAGCTATGTCAAAATCGCTGCTGTGGATTTTGATATGAACTCCCATTCATATGTCTCAGCTGAGCCAGTTAAAAGACAAAAAAAAAATGTTTTTGATATGGTTGGAAAAAGAATGAATAAATTGGGCTGCACTTGAGTATTGTGACTATAGATTATTTACTTGTGTTTAGAAGAAAGCACTCATGATGACAAATCACATAGTAAATAGGAAGTAAACAGTAACCAGATTCATGCTCTGAAAACCACATTTGAGAGTCACTGGGATTACAGGCGTGGGCCTCTGCACCTGGCTCTAATCGACTTCTTGTCCATCTCTATCCAAAGTCCTTTTGTCTTGGTCACTAATAAATTCCCTTGAAAAGCCATCGCTGAGGCTTAGTCTTCATTTTACTTGGCCTTATCTACATTTGTGGTTGAAAATGACCTCTTCTTTGACATCCTCTCTGTTCTTGTTGTTAGGTGCCATTGAGTTGTATCCAACTCATAGCGACCCTCATAGGGTTTTCAATGGCTGTTTCAGGATTGCCTTGGGAGTGGATTGCACATCCTTCTCCCATTTTTGCCAGGCTGAGAATCGAACCTGGGCCCTTAGAGACTGCAGAGTGGCGCACTACCAACTGAGCTAAATCCCAGCCCAGATATCTCTGCTAGGATACCTAATTTATATCCTTAGCTCCACCCATCCAAAACTGACCATCTACAGTCATAGCCAGGTCAGTTGATAACAACCCCACCTTTACAATTTCTCAGGGAATATATCTAGTATTCCTTCCCCCCCCCCTTTTTTAAACAGAACCTTCCTTCCATCCATCTGTCTTTCTTTCTTCTTTCTTTTTTTCTTTCTTTCTTTCTTTCTTTCTTTCTTTCTTTCTTTCTTTCTTTCTGGCTGATGAATATTAACCATTTTTAAAGAATATTAACAAATGTTTGACACTATAACTACAATACATTAAATATTAGAATTCAGAAATACAAGTCCCTTCTAAAGGCAGCACGGCGAAATACACAAAATGACAGTGGACACTTTTGTCACTTACAGATCCTAGGGGAAGTGGGCAGCCAGCCGGAAGAGTGAGGCTCAGCCCCTGCTGCAGTGTGGGAGAAACTGTGGGGCCCCTGGGGTCTTGGCATTCTCCAGGCAAGCTTCCTTTGAGGAGCTCTGAGGGGGTGGAGGAGGTTAACTCAATCAGGCACAGGTTCTATGGGTCGCACTGGGGCTGAGTGGAGGCTACAGGGGCGTCCCTCTTTGGTTGTGGGGGTGTAGGTCATACCCAGCCATCCCCCGGGAACAGGTCACTAGGAGGCAGCTGTGTATCTAAAGCCGGTCCTTGCACTGACCACACGGAGCGACTGGGAGGAGAAGGATAACGGGGATCTGTGTCCCCAGGTGACCGAGCCCCGCTTCTGATATGAGCAAGTCCCCCCTACGTTCCCAAGGGACGTCCAGGTCCGGGCCGCATAAAATTGCGTGTGTTCACTGCAAGGTAAATACAGAAACAGAAGGCAGTAAGCTGAAGTAATAAACAATAAAAAGGAATAATGAAAACAAATAAACGACTGATGACATGCAGCGATACGGGATCAGTCTCCCAGTCACTGCGCCTAACGAGGGGAGCCAGGCATGCGTGCGTGCTGTTGGATCCCATTTAGATAACATCTGAGAAACTGCAAACTCACACACAGCGCTTAAAATTGATTAGCGAAGGGGCACAGGGGATCTGTGGGGTGAAGGAAATACTAATTTTCTTGATTGTGGTGTGGGATTCAGGGGTACATGCCAATGTCAAAGCATATTGAATTGTTAATATAAAGTGTACTTTAAACTACAGTTTATAACACATAAATTACGCCTCCCTGAAGTCTATAAAAATGGCTGAGTTCAAGATAAACCCAAGATATAGGCAATTCAGCAAAACCAAAACAGAGCAATTCCCTCGAGTAGTCTTCCCTTCCTGAAGTTAAGAAAAGAACTGGTGACAGCCTATAATCCCAGTGACTTGGAAGGCAGAGGTGGGAGGGTCACAGGTTCGAGGCCAGAGGCAGCCTGTGTGGCTTAGCAAGACTCTGTCTCAAGCCAAAAAATAAATTTAAAAAAATGGGGTGGGGGCTGCTCAGTGGTAAAGCACTTGCGAAAGCATAAGTGAGGCCCTGGGTTCAACGCCCCATCAGAAAAAGAAAAGAAGAGAAAAGATAAAAGAAAAGAGTTTGTAAACACTTTGTTTACCAAATTGTTGAAAGTAAAATATGATAGGCACTTTGGCTGGTGTCAAGCATACTGCTAGCACCTTTGTTGACGTTTTTGTTAGGTGCCTTCTAGCTGGATCCGACTCATAATGACCATCATAGGGTTTTCAATGGCTGATTGTTTTGGGATTGCCTGGGGAGTGGATTGCCACATCCTTCTTCCATTTTTGCAGTCCTGGGGATCAAACCTGGGACGTTAGAGACTGCAGAGCAGCGCTCTACCAACTGAGCTAAACTCGAACCTTTGTTGTTGATGTTGTTGTTGTTAGGTGCCATCGAGTTATGTCCGACTCACAGCGATCCTCATAGGGTTTTCAATGGCTGATTGTTTCAGGATTGCCTCGGGAGTGGATTGCCATATCCTTCTCCCATTTTTGTAGTGCTAGGAATCAAACCCAGGACTTCACAGACTGCAGAGTAGCACTCTACCAATGGAGCTAAATCCCAGCCCCAAATTTAAACCTTTGGCCACCAGAAAGTCAGAATATGTCATAGCCTTTGATTGTTGCCAAGTGGATAGGTGGAGATGGGAAAAGGAGAAAGATCAGAAGAGCCTTAGCATGATTTCAGCTAACAACATGATGCCATCCACCCGCTGATGGTCTCAACAGATAGAGAAATGAATTGGTTTCAGTATTTTCCAGTAGGACCTGATTGCAAAAGTGAATATCCATTTTAAAGACATAGAAGCATTTTTGTTTTGTTTTGTTTTACAAACATGACACTTTGCCATAAAGATATCTAGAGCACTCCAGACTGTTAATGAAGCCACAGCCCGAAAGAGGAATCACCAGACCTCGCTGTTTTCTTCAATTTCCTGGGTACCATATCTGCCTGTTTCTGAAGCTACACTGCAATGCCCGGAAGTGTGTGTGAACTGCATTTTTTCAGTAGGACGCGTTGTCCAGAAGGTCCCTGGCCAGCATCATTCAGGCAGCCAAGGCCCCTCAGACTGCGCTGGTGGCAGATGGCAGCTTTTTGGAAAGCTAGGGACATCTGGTCTGCATTCACAATGGTGAGGCATGCTTGTCAGCCTGTGCCGGATTGCAGGGGGACCCCCAGGTCCCCCAGCCTCTGGTCCATCTTGGGAGCTCAGTTCCAGGGGCGCCCTTATCAATATGTCTCACCTTATTCTGAAGTCACTCGGCAATCGGCTGCCTCTGACTGCGAGTTACCTGCCAGGCTTGGCAGCCCGCCTTGCTTTCCCATGGTTTTCCATTTAGTTTTTACAATACACCCATGAGATGTTCAGGGAGCCACAGAAACTTCTTGCTACTAATTAGATCATGTTCAAACTCTATAAATGAACACATAGGTAGTCAGGCAGTGTGCACCCAAGACAGGTAACGTATGTCATCCATCCTCATAATGCTATGTGAAATAGAGAAGTCCTTACATATGTTTGCTCCACATTTTTTCTCACCAAAACATCTGCTTTATTTTCTTTGCCCCCTATCCAAGCCTTTCATTTTTTTTGACTCATCTCCAGATCACCTCCTCCAGGAAGCCCTTCTTAATCAAAGGCTTCTCTGTGATGAACTGGTATTTACTTTCTTTTTTAATTTTTTAAATGATTTCTCTTTCTTTTTTTCTAATAGTATTTTAATTGTACATATTTGTGGGGTACAGAATGATAATTAAGTTCGTATATATGTTGTTGTTGTTAGGTGCTGTTGAATCAGGTCCAACTCATAGCGACCCTCAGAGGGTTTGCAATGGCTGATTGTTTCAGGATTGCTTCAGGAGTGGGCTGCCACATCCTTCCCCCATTTTTGTGGTGCTGGGGATTGAACCAAAGGCTTCAGGGAGCACAGCACAGCAATCTACCAACTGAGCTAAACCATGTTGTTGTTGTTGTTGTCAGGTGCTGTTGAGTTGGTATCGGACTCATAGTGACCCTGTGTACAACAGGTGAAACACTATTGTCAGTGCTTCTCTGCTATTCAGAGTTTTCAATGGCAGATTGTTTTTTGGGAGTGGGCTGCCAGGTCCTTCTCCCAAGCCTACAGCACCTGGTATTCCCAGGCGGTCTCTCATTCAAGGACAAACCAGGCCCGACCCTGCTTAGCTTCCAAGATCTCACAGAATCAGAAGCCACAGGGCTAGAGTGGCAGGCAGCTAAACTATAGAGTGCAATTATTAAATCAAGATTGCCGACACTTCTGCCTTCTTAAACATTATATGACCAAAAAATAAAATTTTTGATTAACATGTAATAATTGTCCATATTTGTGAGATATAGTATTTTTTTCAATGTTGCATACCTCATAGTAAAGTGGTCTTTATTTATTTATTTTTTTGTAGTAACTGGGGTTGAACCCCAAGCCTCCCACATACTTTGCAAGTGCTTGACCATTGGGCTGCAACCCCAGCCCATTTTTTTATTTTTTTGTCTTGAGACAAGATCTAGCTAAGTTGCACAGTCTGCTTCTGGCTTTGAATGTGGATCCTCCTGCCTCCACCTCCCAAGTCCCTTGATTGCAGCAGGTACCACCACTCCCGGCTCATGAAGTGGTCTTTTCCTACCATCTACTCTGTCTTGTTGATGCAGACCTGTCTATGTATTGCTTTGAAACAAAGGTATAGATTTTTTTCATGATCTTTTTTGTCCTGTTAAGTAGATGGTAACACCTTAAACACTTTATTACATATGTGTATATATACATACAGGTGTATTATATAAAACGTATATGTAAATATATCAGAGTGACTTTTGTTACCTTGTTGTTAGGTGCCATGGAGTCAGATCCAACTCATAAGGACCCTATGTACAACAGAACGAAACACTCCCTGACACTGTGCCATGCCTGGCACTATGTCAGTGCTTCTCCACTATGCATAGGGTTTCCAATAGCTGATTATTTCAGTAATGGGCTTCCAGGTCCTTCTCCCATTTTGTGGTGCTGGGGGTTGAACCCAGGGCCTCAGGGAGTGCAGAATGGCATTCTACCAACTGAGCTAAACCCCACCCAGCCTCCTTTATTACCTTAGATACTGAAATGAACCACTAAACTGAGTTGTACGCCTGCAAGAGAAAATTTTAGTGAATTTGCCTTCAAGTTTCCATGACTCTAAACACAACCCAGGGTCTGGCCTAGTTAGTACTTGAATGGAACCCCACCTGGGAACACCAGGTGCTGCAGGCTAGGGAGAAGGATCCAGCAACCCACTCCCAGAAATAAATCTGCCATTGAAAACCCTATGAACAGCAGAGAAGCACTGACAATAGTGTTTCACCTGTTATACACAGGGTCACTATGAGTCAGATACTGACTCGATGGCACCTAACAACAACAAAACACAGCCCTGACCACCTGCGTTTGGGTCAGGCAAGTGGTTCCCTTAGGTTCTTGTTCTTCTCAGCACACCTCCTGTGTGGCGGGGGCTAGCACCCGAGAGCCCTGGAGGGGTGCTGCTAGTGCCCCCCTCACCCTTCATGAGAGAGGTCCATCTCTCTCCTCCAATGACATCATGGAGGAGCAAAGGTGATTCAGACACTCGAGTCCATCACAATACAGCAATCCAAGGAAGAGCCAAGTCAACCACCTGAGGCAGAACTTTGTGTCTTCTTGATCACAGGACCACAAAAGACTTTCTTGGTCATGGAGACATGGGCTATACCTGCATGAAGTATAATGTCCTGTATTAGTCAGAATATCTTGGTTAAAAAGTAGGATGCTCAGCCAGAGAGCAGATCATAGATTCACACCCCCAGCCTCCAATGACTTTGGACCGATGGTCACGGATGTGTTCCTCTTTCTTTCTACGGCCATTTAGATGATACTCTCTCCACTTCCGTTCTTGCTCCATATGAATGAGGCAGGTGGAGTGTGGCCCCTGGCTACAGCATTAGAATGTTTGGGGCTGGTTGCTATCTTTAGTGGAGATGCTGGAATTCACTCTCATCTCATTTGCTGAGCTCTCTATCATTAAAGTGTCATTGACAACTGACACCACTTAATTTTAGCAGCTTTCAATTCTCGTTTGCAGCCAGAATAGCTCTAAATGGAGAGGAGGGCAAATTACAGAGAGAGGGATATTTTTACACCACACTCAGCATTTTATCAAACAAAGCAGGCTCCCGGGGAATAGAGGACGATACATTATAAAACCAAGCTCTCCTCGGTGCTGGCAAGTGGGTATTTAATCTTCCGATTGCAGGCACTGGCTGTGATGAGCCTGTCAGGAATACACTGGCAGGGATATCATCTGAGCCTCGGTGCTTCCCCACTCCTCAGAATATCCTTGCTTTTTATTTCGGGTGTGGTCAGAGTGAAAGAAAAAAAAAACAGACAAGAAAGAAAGAAAAAGCAAAAACGGCTGCAGAGATCAGCTGTCCCCTGCAGGCCAGCGCGGAACCTTTACCTCTTTGCAAATTACACAGCTCTGGAGATTTTCCCCTATTAATTGCATAATTGCTTTTCCTGCCAAAGTAATTTGAACCCTTGGGGGTTAAGAAAATCACTTACTGTGAAATAGTGGCAATTTTTAACTCATTCAGCTGGCATTTCTTTGCCTAATTAAATGTAAAAGGGGCTGTTTGTTGCTCAGGGTGTATGTGTTTCTGATACTGCTCAAATTGCTTTGCGATGGAAGCCTGAGAGGATTTAAACCCTGATAGAATCATTACCCTTGGCTCTGTGGGTTCCGGCTACTTGCAGCATTATTTTGTGCAAGAGAAAACTTTATTTCAGCAGTGACTGCTCTCTAATATTTGTGTCTAGCCCATCAAGTGATACAGGATACTTTGGCAACAGGAAAAGATCTGGTCACGTGCTGGCTTTCAGAGCATCTCAACGGGTTTCCATGGAAATCCAAGTCATGATTCTATGGTATAAAAACTTGGGCCCAGAGGCTTCCTGACTTTTCCAAGGTCATACCTGAAGTCAACTTTTGGCTTCCCAAATCATCCCTGCAATTTTGCCCCTTTGTTTCTTGTGTTAGCATAAAGTCCCATTCTTAGACCATCAGCCATTTGTAAGAAGCAATTTAACACAGAGGTTTTATAATTCCAGCTCCCAGGTGTAGTTTGGTGCTTTGAAAAATATAAAACTGACCTGTAGCAAAGGGACTATAAGTGCTCACCCTCTTTTTAGGGGGGTAGGATTTAGCTCAGTTGGTAGAGCGCTGTTCTGCAGTGTCTGAGGTCCTGAGTTCGATTCCAGCACCGCCAAAATGGGAGGAGGACATGGCAATCCCAATGGCACCTAACAACAACTCTTCTCAGAAGAACGGGTTTTGCAGCTTTGTAGGAACAGAGGGTCTGGCTGGGCTTTAGACTACAGACTGGCATGAGAGAAACATCAGTTTATAGAATTGTTCCTCAAAGTATCAGCTAAATGCAGGGTTTATGCTCTATTTAATTTCCCAAATCCATTCTTTCAGCCCTCTCTTTCCTGTTTGCAGTTTGCTTCCATTTTTTTCTTTTTTCTATTTCTAGTCCTATTATTCCCTGTATTTGGTCATTTGGGTATTTTGGTGAACATCTGACTGGCAAAATTACAAGGATTTACAAAAGCAAAACTAAGCCCTTTGAAAAGTTCATACATTGAATGAAAAATAAAGGCATCCTATAATCAAATACATATTTATTCCCCGCCCCCAAAGAATCATGTTATCAGAAGGCCTGAGGAGATAGCTCTGTGGTAGAGCACTTGCTTAGCATGCATGAGGCCCTGGGTTAGATCTCCAGCACCAAAAAGAAAGAAAAGAGAAAAGAAAAGAAAAGAGAAAAAAGCAAGAAAAAGGAGGAAGGAAAGGAGGCAGGCAGGAAGGGAGAAAGGAAGGAAAGACAGAAAACTGAATCATGTTATCCGAAATAAATTTTCAGTGGGTATGGCTGGAGGCAGAGATGGGGTATAGGGAAAAAAGAGGCAGGGTAGAGTTTCTCAGCTACCTCTTGGTGGATAAAATGAGGATTGAAAATAAGGTACAATGTGTCAGGAAGTCCCGGAGAGAAGAGAAAAAGCTAGAATCAGATGCAAGTATTCTATCCATATGGTTCTGTCTACCCCATAGTACAAACCCATCCAATGGACATGAAGTCCCATTATTCTTGTGTTTATATTGTTAAAAATGACTAAATCACAGCATTAGCAATTGTAAGTGTTGTCTGTGTGTGTGTGTGTGTGTGTGTGTGTGTGTGTGTGTGTGTGTGTGAACTTTTCAACATACTATTTTTGCACTTCAGGATTGTTCTGTTATAGATAAATTCTTGGCATCTACTGTCATTATTCACCCTGGAAATTTCCTTGCCTTTTTCGGGGCACAGACCAGATCATTAATTCAGGCTGAGTGGCCCTTTATGCCACTGTGTTCTTGTCATCACAAAGAACTAAAGTAAACGGGTCTACCTTTCCATCTGCCATTGCCAAACAAGGCTGACCTATGGAGGACAAGGCTCTGGCCTTGCTTCCAAATGCCCCCAAGGTGCCCATGCTAAAAAAGAGGTGGGATTTGAACATAGTGGGGTAAATGGAGTTTGACAGAGGGTGCAGAAGACTGAAAACCAGAAGGAAGAGACTTCAGTGCATGGTCCAGGAATGCTGAGTAGCTAAGGACTCTTGCTTCAGAGAGGGACGTGGCAATCCACTCCCAAGGCAATCCTGAAACAATCAGTCATTGAAAACCCTATAAGGATCACTATGAGTTGGACACGACTCAATGGCACCTAATAACAACAAGGACTCTTGCTTGGGATCCTGGAAAGTAGTTTGAGCCTGGATTGTAGAAGACTTTAAAGACTGGGTTGAGGAATTATTTCTTTACTTTTGGGCCAATAGGAGGCTTCAAAGATTTTGGAACATGATGTGATGGTAGCATGAGCCAAGAAGAATAAAACAGACCCAGGCCTGGTAGTGCACGCCTGTCATCCCAGCAGCTCAGGAGACAGAGGCAGGAGGATCGAAAGTTTGAGACCAGAGGCAGTCTCTGTAACTTGGTGAGACCCCGTCTCAAAAAAAAAAAAAATGTGGGCTGGGGGTGCAGCTCAGTGGTCGAGTACTTGCAAAGCATGCAAGCACGTGGCCCTGGGTTCAACCCCAGTACCAGAAAAAAAAAAAAAAAAGATGACTAAGACATGGGGCAACCAGAGGCAGAGTCAAGGCCATTGCAGTAGCTGTGCTGAGAGCAATGCAGTCCTGGAATGCTGTTTTGCCACTTGTTGTTGTTAGGTGCCATCGGGTCATGTCTGACTCATAGCCACCCTTACAGGGTTTTCAATGGTTGACTGCTTCAGGATTGCCTCAGGAGTGGACTGCCATGTCCTTCTCCCGTTTTTGTGGTGCTGGGAATCGAACTCGGGACTTCAGATACTGCAGAGCGGCACTCTACCAACTGAGCTAAATCCAAACCCCATTTTGCCACTGGGAATGGAAATTAAGAAGTGAATGTAGGTGCTATTGCAGAGATGGAATTGTCGGTCTTCTTTCTGGAATGCAGAGGATGAAAGCTGGGGAAGGGGAAGCCATGCTACCCCCAGCATCGATGTCTCAAAGCAATTTCACCTGCAGGAAGGTGATGCATTTAATAAAGCTGGGAAACCCAGGACACCTCAGCCTTCCGGGTTACTTGAATTTTATTTATTTATTTTTTATTTATTTTTTTATTAGAAATTTTTAATGTACATCATAATGCAATTCATTTTGACATGCTTTTCATTGTGTTGAATTTTATTTGTAATGAGTCTGAGATGTCTTCATGGTAGCATGATAGGGATGTCCTGTGGACAGTTGAAAATAAGAGCTAGGATGGAGAGGAGAATTCTATTTCATCAGCATAGGGAAGTCAAGAAAGTGAACGAGGAGAGAGAGAGAGAGAGAGAGAGAGAGAGAGAGAGAGAGAGAGGAGAGTGACCAAGCAACCAACAATGAAATTGTTGTTGTTGTTAGGTGCCGTGGAGTCGGTATCTGACTCATAGCGACCCTGTGTACAACAGGTAAAACACTATTGTCAGTGCTTCTCTGCTGTTCATAGGGTTGTCAATGGCGAACTGATTTTTGGGAGTGGGTTGACAAGTCCTTCTCCCGAGCCTACAGCACCTGGTGTTCCCAGGCGGTCTCCCATCCAAGGACTAACCAGGCCTGACCCTGATTAGCTTCTGAGTTCTGATGGGATCTGATGCCACAGAACTACTGCTGCAGGCTAACAATGAAATAAAATAATTATAACAATATACTGTAATAGAAGTTCTGTGAAATATGCTCTCTCTTGCTCTCTGAAAAAATCTAATTGTCCTGTCTCCACTGCCCAAGTCACTGGAAATAGAGGGGTGTGCCACCATGCCGGGCCACTGTTAGTTTTTATTTTAAGGCACAGAAGTAGATATGAAAGAGTCTGTGACATTATTAGACTCATGCCTCCATTTTTAGTACTATTAGTATGATAAAAAAAAAAAAACAAGAGAACAGAGATATCTATATGCCCATTTCTTTATTCTCCAGAGCTTCTGGGAGAGTATAATGCAACATTTTAGCTAATAAGCTAGAACTAATTCATCCAAATGAGTGGTGCCCTCTTCAAAGTTGTCACCTTGGGAAAAACACACATAAATTCCATTAATGCAGCCTTGCTCAAAAAATATTTTATAACTCCCTTTTAAAAATAACCCTGAGAACCTGAGAATGCCTGGTGTAATGGCAAATTGGTAGTTTTTGAAGATACATTTGTTTTTTTGGAAATAGGCAAATGTCACGTAGGAGTAACATTGGCCCATGATCTAAAAACAAATTTGACTCTCACAAAAGACACCGATCCTCAAAGCCCTCCTACAGAGCTACAGGAATGTCTGAGCAATGACAGCGTCATTAGGATGTCAGTGGACAATGAGGGTGATAACTTTGATAGGCAATTTCCTATTTTATAGAAAGGTTCTGGTATGCTTGTCAAATTTAAATTTTGACTTTGATTTAAAATTTTATTTCACCTTTGTAAAGTCCTATATGACCCAGCATTAGGCCCCAAAGAACCTTCATTAGGCCAGGACAGGTCAGTTGGTCTTGGCAGGACTAAGGATTAAGCTCCAGCCTCATCTTTACGACTTTGTAACACACTCTTGGCTTTCTTTGACTCCGTGATTTATGAGCACCTTATTTGTGTCATTTATTGTGATGTCTTCATATATGAGGTTCTTTTTGTTTGTTTCTTCTATTTTTATTTCTCAGACCAAGCAGAAAGAATGGAAACTGAAGACAGAGAGCCTAGTTGGAACAGTGAGACAGTACAGTATGGATTAAGGAGAAAAGTAGTTCAGTAGCAATGCACTTTTAAGTCTTAGGTGAAATACATGTTTTGTTTTGATTATCTGTGCAGCTAGAAACTTGGTGCATCAAGAAAAAATTTTGTTAAAAATACATTGCAAACATCAATCTGTTATGGGGACATCCACAATATTCTAGAATATGTTAATGCTCTCCTTCTTTCTTGGCACCACCTCAAGTGTATAATGAACACTGTTGGACATTGTACAAAAGAAGCCAGCACTGACTCTTCCAGAATTTCTGTGAATAGGTACTGAGGCGGTTGCTCAGGCTTGTTTATTAAATTCTGCTCACTTGAGAATCCAGCATTCATTTAAAAACTTACCTTTGAAATGAACTTTATTTCATCTTACTTTCAATCAAATAGCTATCATAATCCAACCCTTGAAATGAGAAATGACGATGTTTTCCTTCAAGTCTATCTAGTTTTCGTTCTTTTCTTGTTCTTATGTTTTCTCATAAGTTTGGTGATAATTTTGATTCAGGTTCCTGGGCAGAGTCATTTCATACTGACTCTCCCTATACTCTTTTATTTCAGAAATGGAAACTTGGATTCAAGTAGTAAAAACATTATTTGTCTCCTTCCTTAACATAGGTATTTTTGATATGGTGTTGCTAGGTATTTCTTTAATCCTGTGGCCTCGTTTCAAGAGGAAACATCTTCTAAACACTAAACTCCCTTCATCTTTGATGCCTTCAGTGTATAAACAGCTACAGGAGAAAAGAATCACAATGCAATCACGTGAGCAAAGTACATTTCAATCACAGGAATCAGACAGATGTCAGCAATGACTCACACCCAAAACTGGTGTTACACAAATTGAGATAGAATTCCACTTCCCATGCAAGCAAACTTGGGATTAACTAACTGGGCACGTTTCTCCCATTTTCAAATTCCCAACTTCAATAGGATGTTTTATTTCTGAAGAAAACCATGAGTTCTGCCCTTGCTCTGAACACATTCATCTTCTCTGTCTTGGGTTTGCTTGTGACTCGATGTTAGCCATACATGGCTTGCAATGCTAACATTTTTTTTGCTTTACTTTAGCAAATATTTTTGTATATTTGGATCAGGGTGTCAAAATTCCCTCTGGTCCTTTTTTAAGTCCTAGTTTTAATTTGCTTATCATGCAGCAGATCATAGTTATTAGATTTCCCTTGGACCTTTATTCCAAAAGTGACGCATCAAATATTAAATGTGCCAAGTTTTTCTATATACTGAAAAAAAAAAAAGCATGTGCTTTTGTGTCTGGAGCAAGATATGATACCCACATACATAAACATATTCGAAACCCAGCTTCTCCTTCAGAACTTCCTCTAAAAGAAGCCAGAGAGTAGATCGGGATGAGGCCAGCGAGAGGGTGGAAGTGGCTGGAGGGGGGGCGGGGAGAAAATTGAACTTTCTGAGATCAGTACTTAACATAAAAATTTCATCACAATCTTTATCATCTTGCAGCGGTTGCAGAAAAGGCCTAGGCTCCCTCCACATTTAACTTCCTAAAGTCGCCTGTTTTACCTTCAAATCTGATGAAGTGTCAAAGTCATTTACCAGTAATGAGTTCTGCCGCAAATTTTATTTTGCTTGGAATTTAATTAATGGGCCAAAGACTTTCCATTGTGATTTGAGCAAATGAATAATAAATCAAGAAAGGAGATTTGTCAGGGAAGGAACATCTGTTTCTTACAAGCGTTACAACACGAATACAGCTCGGTTGTGCATTACCAGCACAAAGACAGTAGGAGTCCTCTGTGCCGGGGCGCTCTTCATTTATTGCTCCATTGAAGGTGAACAGAGAGCACTCTAATGGGCCTCTGGTGTTAATAAAAGCTTTGCGCCTCTCCAGTTTGGCCGTGGCTCCTTCCTTTAGGGTGCTGCCGTCCTTAGTCCATGGTTTGTTGAGCCACGTCAGGATTCTGCAGCGTCAGTATTTTATTGGATGATTAATAAGGGAAAGACAAATTCATAAGCAGAAACAATATGAAATTACCATCATCTTAGCGCTTCCTGGCATGCCTTTTATTTTGGGTGGGTGTAAATGAGGTCGTGATTGAAGTTAAGTAGTTTGACTCACACTGTCAAGAAGCAAAAAAAATAGGTCACCCGACCTGTTGGCTTTGTCTAGTTAGCCAATAACTGAGTACACGGAGTACCGGGATTTGGTCGCAGCACCAGACCATCCAGGTGATAGTTTAGGAAAGAGAATAATCGGTTTGATCTCCCAAAGTCTGCACTTGTGGGGACAGGAAGCGACACCAGCAGGCTCTCTCTGCTATTTATTGCTGGAACACACTGCTCCTAAGCACAAAAGAGGCTGAAGTGCCCACAAGGTGGAAATAAATCGCCTCGTGAAAAGTTGTACCACAGGGGTCGTGAGGCCCCCTGTGTGATGTTTATGATGTATGCAAAGAGTTGATGGGTGCTAATGGGAGGCAGGGATAACATTAGGTCCTACGTGCTAGCCTTTTAAAAAAAAAAAAAACCTTCCTTTGAAGGCTGGTAAGAGGATAAGAAGAATTGTAAATTTTGTGATTTTTTAAATCTGTGCCTGAAATAACCCTCCAAGGAACATTTCCTTGATGGACCGAGTGTTGCCTACGACCAGAATTATGTGTGACTCACCCCCAATACAATACTTCCCGGTGTCCTGCACCACATCATGCTGTCTGATATGGTACCCTTCGTGCAATTTCTGTCTGAAAGGGTCTGAGGGAGAGAGAGTAGGAATTGTAAATATCCGCTATGGGAGAGCTGATGCCATGAAGACAGAGAAAGGGGTTAGGTGAGATCTACGGAGCATGGAGTCAACAGGATGGGCTGGGATTTTTTCCTTTTTTTCTTTTTTTTTCCTATCCTTGGGAATTAAGAAAATAAATTTATACCCCAAATTAGCCGACTGAAAACCCTACAAACAGTTTCCCCCAGTCATTTGTTTTAAACATGAGAACATGCCTTGGGAGTGGATTGCCACGTCTTTCTCCCATCTTTGCAGTGCTGGGGATCGAATTTGAGACCTCAGAGACTGCAAAGCAGTGCTCTACCACCTGAGCTAAACCCCAGCCCAAATACCATATATGCCCACATATAATAGGAGCTCAACTACAAGGCAAGATCAATTTTTTTCCTGAAGATTTTAAAAGTAATTATTGAAGTTGAATAAATAATTTTGATTGACATTTGAACTAGTCAAATGTCTACGTATTTACGCTGGAGACGTATATACATATATGTGATATACCAATTTAAGAAATAAGTGCTCCGTTCCCTCTCACATTTCACTTCAATCTTTCTCAAATTCTTCCCTCACTTCTGTGACTTCAATGTCCTTATCCACACTGAGTCTCATTTGCCAACAAAGTGTTTTAAGTGGATTTCATTGCACTTTCTCCGAAGCTGTTTAAGATACGTCCTTAAATCTATGATATGATGTTGCTGTTGTTGTTAGGTGCTGTCAAGTCGGTATCTCACTCATAGCGACCCTCATAGGGTTTTCAATGGCTGACTGCTTCGGGATTGATATGATACTGCCACTAAAAATAGTGTCCCAAGCCATGATGCCTAGTCACGTTATATTTGGATAGCTTTTGATGCTCTATTTATACTCCATGTGTACCTGTGAATTCTTCCATGGTATTGCTTTTACAATAATCTTTACAATGTTTGATTACAATGGCAGTCAATACTTGTCATTTTGACATATACTCCAGAGTAATTATTAACCTGTGTTATATTTCTTAAACATTTTCTTTAGCCATTTCCATCGGCCATCTTAACTGAGGTCTTTTAGGGCTGAGTTCCTTGTTTCCTCCTAAATAACATGTTACTGTTCAAAACGAGGTAATTGAGAGTATATTCTAAGATATGACAAAGGTCATAAGGCCTTGGATTTAAGGTAACTTTCCATTTTGTAAGGAACGGTTTTTGGAAAATGTCTTGCCTAGCCTGTGGGGATGTAACAGAACTGTGCCTGTCACAAAAGTTTGCAGGCATGTTTTGCAACTGGGCATCAAGGTCACTTCCGGAGCTGACAGTCCTTTTCAGCCCCATAGATAGGGCTATAGCCATTTTTCTTCTGAGTCACAGGAAACAAGAAGGACTTTCTCATTTGGACGTGTATATAGTGGGACCTCAGAAACTGGGAATCTACCCAGGCGTGGTCAGGAACAAAACAATTAATCAAGGTAAAGAGAATGGAGTTATAAGCATATTATACTTCTGCAGTTCCATCTTCCTTAATTGTCTAGGTAAATTATATGTTAAAGTCAGGGTAAGAGTTCTTGTATTTTATTTTATGTTTGAACATTTGGTATTAATTAAATGATCAAGCGCTTGTGGTGTGTTAGTCACCTAATTCTGGACATTAATCTTGGGTTTAATATGGTTAAATTGTGTGTGTCTGCATATCATGGGCATTTAGATACATGTATATAATATGTAGTTATACAAACATACAGAACACAGAAGTCGTGATTACTAATGACGTGGCTGTAAAAACAAGCATGAAAAGAGAAACCTACTTCTCTCATTTAAATCTGGCTTTTGATTAGTTTTATATTCCTAAGGCTAAGATGCATTTATTAGACTGTTTTTTTAAGCAATTCAAGATTTTTTATTTCCCAAGAAACTGACAACCCTCAGAGCTATAAAACATGAAGTTGTAGAACCCCAGGAGAATATTCTATAGAAACTTGTTGTTAGGTGCCTTTCAGTTGGATCTGACTCATAGTGACCCTATGTACAACAGAACGAAACACTTCCCGATTCTGTGCCAGGCAAATGATCTTATTTATGTTTAAGCCTATTGTTGTAGACACTGTGTCAACCCATCTGGTGGAGGGTCTTCCTTTTTTGTTGACCTGCCACTCTCCCAAACATGATGTCCTTCTCCAGGGATGGGTCCCTCCTGACTAGATGCATCAAAAATGCATGTTGAATAAATTAACAGGGAAGTACAAAAAAAGAGAAAAAGATGAAACTATTTATTGCTTAAGTAAACTCCCCTATCCCCAAATTGATTACACAGAAGGCGAGGGTAACTGTTTTGCCCCAATATCTCACATGCTCAGCAAAGGATCAGTTCTCCTCTATCCATCTTACTTGCTTTCTGTCCCAGTTCTCACATCTAAGCCTGGTTTTTAAATGTCTAGAGTTTTCCTCTTGGAAATGGAGGGCTTAAATACCATAATTGATGATGTCATTTTCAATAGGATAGCACTGAATCAGTGCACCCATAAAACGCCTCATTTCTACTTACTCTTTGCCACACGACGGTCCCCTGGGGAGACATCTTAGAGTCACCTGAGAGACTTTCCAGCTCCTTTCCTCCCTGCAGAACAGAACAGGCCCCTCCTACTTGAGAATTACCTGAACCGATGGGTTGTTGTAACTGTCAGGTGGGTTGGGGTAGAAAATAACTGGAAAACAGCCAATCAAAGGAAAAGTCAAACATCTGGCCAATTATCAATTGTTTTCCATTCTGCTGACGTAGATGCCCGGGAATCAACTATTCAGATAAAAGAATTTTTTCCTTCATCTGATATTTGCCATCATGGAAACACAACTTTAGAGTCAATGGATTTTGTAGAAAAATTTTTCTACAGATTTTCAGGTATGTTAACAGCCCAGTCATCGTCGTCGACTTCCTCTTCTTCTCCTCCGCCGCCTCCTCCTCCTCCTCCTCCTCCTCCTCCTCCTTCTTCCTCTTCCTCTTCCTCTCCTTCTCCTTCTCCTCTCCTTCTCCTTTTCCTTCTTCTTCTCCTTCTTCTTCTTCTTTTTAATTTTCTGGGGGAGTTCAAAACTTGATGGGCAGTGAAATTTCTTCTTGCGTTGTAGGAACTTTTTTTTATAAACAACTGACAATTATGAAGAGATTTCTGTTCATAAACAGAGTCTTAACATAAGGGAAAATAATGTGCATTGCATTTTACATGGATCAAAATCACATTGCCAAACAACACCAACAGCTTTTTAGTTGTTGATCTGAGCAGAATTAAGCCATCCCTGACACTTGCCATGGGTGACCTCCTGACCCAGAAGGACTCTCAGATTCATGGGCTCCCTCTCTTCTCCAGGAGAGACCGCCATGGGCTCCTCCTCCTCATGCCTACCTTCCCAGTCCTCCCATGATACAATGGGGTGGCAGTCAGCACCTCCCATAGGATAAAAGAGTTCCTCTAGAGATTTCTAGTTTTGTTTATTTCGTCATAGACTCGGCTCAGTTTGTCTGAATTCAATAGTGTGTACACAGAAAACCATTCTGTTTGAATTCAGCAAAATAGCCCTATCTGTGGAAGGGGGCTGTGAGGGGGGACTGGGAAGGACGTCCTCTACAGATCGTGGACAAGTTGGATCTAAAGGAATAGTTAGGTTGTTGACCAACCTAACTTATGTATGTTGACATTTCTGTGAGGTTCATCATTAGCAGGAGTTACACTGTTTGGGCAGAGAGATGGATGGGAGGTCCTGGTCGGGTGCCATATTTATAGTCTATTCAGATAACTTTCTGGTCAGTCAGGTAGATCTCTTATTGCAGGCATATCTGTGGGAGAGGAAGTGCTTGGGTGTTCAACCTGCATGTGATCACCCAATGGCCAGAGGCAGAATATTATTATTATTATTTTTTTTTTTTCCGGTACTGGGAGTTGAACCCAGGGCCTCGTGCTTGCATGCTCTGCAAGTGCTGGACCACTGAGCTGCACCCTCAGCCCATTTCTTTTTTTACTTTTTTGAGACAGGGTCTCGCTAAGTTACGCAGACTGCCACTGGCCTTGAACTTGTGATCCTCCTGTGTCCTCCTCCCAAGCCGCTGGGATGACAGGCATGCGCCACGACGCCCAGCTCCAGACAGAATATTTTAATTTAAAGTTCTAGGGGCAGAGATAATAAGGGCAGAGAAACCTACATTTATGGATAGCTTCAGAAATTCTTTCCCACTTTTCCAAAATAAAAAGAATAACTGCATTCCAGCCCCCATAGACCTTCTTTACCTTCGTCAGAGAATCTGCACTTGGTTTCTCTTTGCCTGGAATACAGGGCTGCCCCATGCTCTCCTCTCGACTTTCTATGGCTATTCTTTTCTTCTTTTTATTATTTTTCAGGTCTCAGGTTATGTGTTCCAACCAAAAGGACTTTGTTCTCAAGTATACTCAAGCTCCCCTCAGCCAACCACACTGCTGTTTGCTGTCACTCCATCCTGATATCTTCCCTTGTAATATTTGCTACTTAAATATCTTCTCTTCCAAGTATTCCCTTATATTTCTTTTATCCAAAACCATTGGTGTCAGATGCATTTCAGAATTCCGATTTTCATTTTCTTATTTAGAAAGAGGATATGGTATATCAATAATATTGCAAAGAATGGAGGGTAGCACCTTATATGTCGGGGTTTTGGCTCCAGCCTGGCTAAAGTTAGGGCCAAACCCTCAACATAAAACGTGGCCGGTGTCGGGAAAGAAGGACCTCGGGAGACCTTCAGATGGTTGGAGAAGAACAGGGAAGGTTTATTGGGGTGCTCCCCTTATGGAGAGCAAGGAGCAAGCAGCCCCTATAGAGCAAGGCTCTACCCCTTTAAGCGCTGGCTCCTTCCCCAGGATGGGAGGAGTTGGGAGGCTCTTCATGGCTTGCTAGATGCCTTTGGCTCTTGGGGGCCCCTGGGCTTGATCTCGCGGGCTTGCTAGATGGTCTTGCTGGAGTAGGGAGCGCTGGTCCAGGTGATGAGGTTCAGGAGATGGTCAGAGAGGTCAGGGTCAAAGGAGTGATATGGGGTCCAGGAGCCCTGCTTTTATAGGGTCCTGGAGGGGTCACATGGTGGGGTTCAGCCAATCGGGGCACACAGCTGGCAGGTACAGGGGGCAAACGGACATAACTGCCAAGTGGAGACAGTTATTACCTGCAAGGTGGTGAGGGGAGCCAATCAAAATTAAGGTGGTTAAGGCTGGTCAAGCTGGCC